>SNVD02014264.1:0-82500 GCA_013180625.2 Boswellia sacra
CCGTCCCTAACTCCAACCCAGCCCAAGATTCGAATATTTCGTCGGTCCCTCGCATAGCATAACATCACCGCGCTTTTCGGACAGCCTGCATTTGGAATTTAATAGCCAGTTGAAGATCCTTCCAGCCATTTTTATTATACATGTCTATAGTAAATTATTGTTGGATACTTAGCAAAGGACCACGTATAGTAATCTCGCCAGGATCAAGAAACAATTTCTTTGGAGCTCGATTTGAAAGCACAACTTTAATTAATTTGCTTTAAGAACTAAGTTTGTATCAACCTTTTAAAGTATAAAAAGTAAATTTATTGAAGTTGCAAAAATGGTGTCTTTACATGTCATAATTGATTTAAAGAATAATTAGGTCTCTCACGTAAAACCTTGACACAATTTAAGTCTAAGGGCCCGTTTGTTTTGAGCTCTGAAATCTGAATCTAAATAGATTTTAGATTTTAACCCGTTTATTTTGAGCCCTATTCACTTATTTTTAGATATATATGTCTGAATATAAAAAGTGAAAAAACATCACTTTTTTTAATCCAAAATATCTGAATATAATAAAATATCTAAATTACCCTTATATATAAAACCAATTATAATTTCTGCTCAGTCTTTTGACCTAGCTGCCGTCCCTCAGCTTCCATAGCCTCTTCCTCTGTGAACCCTCTCCAAATCTGGCCATTTCGTTCACTTCCGGCGCTAATAGTAATTCTCCGACGGCCTACACAGTTAAGACATGTGTTAGAATTGTGACTCTTTAGCCATTGTGTGTGTGTGCAAGGATCCCACATGGAGTGGAAGTCTTTGTGTTGGAGAGACTTGGGCTTATAAATAAAAGCCAAGTCTTCTCACTTTGTTGTCCTATTGGTAATTCTCCTCCACCCCCTCTATTTGTAAGGTCTCGCATATAAGACCTCATAGTTTAAGGGCCTTTCATTAAGAACCTTAAAGTTTGTGATATTTGCTTTTCCCCCTTTGATTTTGGGTATTTGTAGTATTACCCAAATTGTTTGGGTAATTACAGTTTGGTCCAACTATTCGGGTAATTACAGTTTGGCCCAATAGTTGTGGTATTTGTATTGTGGCCCAAAAGTTTGTAATTCTCTTTGAAGATAGTGGAAAGTTTCTTCAGCAGCGCCCGAGGACGTAAGCATTTATACCGAACCTTATTAAATCTTGGTGTTCTTTCTATTTCTGCATTGTTGGTTGATTGGTTGCCTCTTTAGTTGCTATTATATTCAATTATCTAGCATAGTTTGTGGTTGTGCATTTGGTTGTTCTGTTGGTTATCACTTCCGCTCTGCATAATAATTGGTATCAGAGCCGAAGGTTTTGGGTAGTTAGTGGCTATTTCATTGAAGCACTTACTACTGTTCTAGGCTATTGAATTTTGGATTGCTAGTTATTGAATATAATAGTCTGTTTGGAGCTTGGTTATTGGTGATTTGTGTATCGAGTTTATTTGTGAGAGGTAGTGATGGCATCATCGTCGACTGTATTAGCGAAGACAATGACTGTGAAAAATGCAAAAATAGATACATTGATAGTAAGAGGGTGTAGTCAAAATAGGAAACCAGAAAAAAGGGAAAAATCTTTGTCGAGGGGTAGATTAGGAAAAGATGAGAATGCCTTTTGTCATAAGAAAGAGCATTGGAAGAAAGATTGTCCTAAGTTGAAAAAGAAAGATAAGGGCAAGACTATTTTTGATGCATGTGTTATTGAGCGTGAGGATGATAGTGATTTTGATATAAGTCTAGTTGGTCATCCATCCACTTCTGTTTATGATGAGTGGATTATGGATTCGGGTTGTACTTATCATATGTGTCCACATAGAGAGTGGTTCTTTCAGTTTGAGAAGCTTGATTGTGGAGTTGTGTATATGGGCAATGATGATATTTGCCATACTGCTGGGATATGTTCGATCCGTTTGAGGAATCATGATGGACTGACTAGAGTTCTGACAGATGTTTGGTATGTACCGAAGTTGAAGAAGAATCTCATCTCTTTGGGAGCCTTAGAATCTAAAGGCTGTGGTATATCTATTCGAGATGGTATTCTGAAGGTCACTTCAGACGCTCTTGTGGTATTGAAAGGCACTAGAAGGAACAACTTGTATTACTATAATGGTAGTACGGTTATTGGATCAGCGGCTATGGTTTCTGATAATGATGCAGATTCTGAGATCACGAGACTGTGGCATATGCGTTTGGAACATGCAGGTGAGAAAGCCTTATTCAGTTTGGTGAAGTGAGGCTTATTGAAAGGTGCAAAGACCTGCAAGCTGGATTTCTGTGAGCATTGTGTTCTGGGAAAGCATAAGAGAGTGAAATTTGACACCGCTATTCATAATACCAAGGATATTCTTGATTATGTTCACTCAGATGTGTGGGGACCTACTAAAACCGCATCTATGGGAGGTAAGCACTACTTTGTTACTTTTGTTGATGACTTTTCCAGAAGAACTTGGGTGTACTGTTTGAAATCAAAAGATGATGTAGTTGATGTTTTCCTTAAGTGGAAAAAGATGATTGAGACACAGACTGGCAAGAAGATCAAGCATCTCAGAACAGATAATGGTGGTGAGTATTGCAGTGATCAGTTTTTGAAATTGTGTCGTGATGAGGGTATTGTACGTCATTTTACTGTTAGAGGTACACCACAGCAGAATGGGGTAGTAGAACGCATGAACCGGACATTGCTGGAGAAAGTTCGGTGTATGTTGTCTAATGCTGGGTTGGGCAAGGAATTTTGGGCTGAGGTTGTGACTTATGCATGTTATCTCATTAATCGTCTACCTTCAACTACTATTGGTAATAGAACTCCATTGGAGGTATGGTCTGGACAACCTGTTTCTGATTATGATTCTTTACATGTTTTTTGTTCTCCTGCATATTATCATGTAAAAGAATCTAAGCTGGATCCTAGAGCCAAGAAAGCGATTTTCTTGGGATTTGCTTCAGGAGTAAAAGGATATCGTCTTTGGTGTCCTAGTTTGAGGAAGATTGTATCCAGCCGAGATGTGACATTTGATGAGTCTTCAATGTTGAAGAAATCAGAAAACCAGACAAAGGTGAATGGTGCTCCACAGCAGGTGGAGCATACTCAGCAGCAGGTGGAGTTTCAAACGACGACATTGAACCCAGTTAGATCTGTTGAGACAGATGATGGTACTCCTATGACAGAGGGAGATTTGGGAGATGATGGAGAGGGTTCTACTCAGGAACCTCAACAGCAACAAGAATCTATTGCAGTTAATAGGCCATGACGTGAGATTCGCAGACCTGCTCGATTTGTTGATATGGTGGCCTATGCACTTCCAATTGTAGATGCTGATGTTCCTTCCACTTATAGAGAGGCAGTCAGATGTTCTGAAGTTGATGAGTGGAAAGACAGCTATGAGGGAAGAGATGCAGTCTCTTCAGAAGAATGAAACTTGGGAGCTAGCTCAACTACCGAAAGGTAAAAAGGTAATTGGGTGCAAATGGGTATATGCAAAGAAAGATGGATTTCCTGACAAGAATGATGTCCGCTACAAGGCAAGGTTGGTGGCTAAAGGCTATGCTCAGAGGGAAGGAATTGACTACAATGATGTATTTTCTCCAGTTGTGAAACATTCTTCCATTAGAATCTTGTTGGCCTTGGTAGCTCAGAAGAATATGGAACTAGTTCAACTTGATGTAAAAACTGCATTTTTACATGGTGACTTGGAAGAGGAAATCTATATGACTCAGCCAGAGGGATTCAAAGTTGCTGGTAAGGAAAATTTGGTATGCAAACTGAAAAGATCGCTTTATGGTTTGAAGCAATCTCCCAGACAGTGGTATAAGCGATTTGATCGGTTTATGATGGGTCAGAGGTACACAAGAAGCAAATTTGATAATTGTGTGTATTTTCGGAGGCTACGTGATGGTTCTTTCATTTATCTACTCTTGTATGTTGATGATATGTTGATAGCTTCGACGAATGTCGAAGAAATTGCAAAGTTGAAGACTCAGTTGAATCGAGAGTTTGAGATGAAAGATTTGGGAGAAGCTAAGAAGATACTAGGCATGGAGATTAGCAGAGATAGAGGGAGAAGCAAGATTTGTTTGACTCAGAAGCAGTATCTAAAGAAGGTATTACAGCGGTTTGGCATTACAGAGCAGTCAAAACCTGTAAGTACCCCACTTGCTCCTCATATGAAGCTCAGTGCATCTTTATCTCCTAGTACAGATGAGGAACGAGAGTATATGTCTCGAGTTCCATATGCTAATGCAGTTGGTAGCCTGATGTATGCTATGGTGTGTACGAGACCCGACATTTCACATGCAGTTGGAGTTGTGAGCAGGTATATGCATGATCCTGGTAAAGGACATTGGCAAGCAGTGAAATGGATTCTACGGTATTTGTTGAGAACCGTAGATGTTGGCTTAGTCTTTAAGAGGGATGATACATGTGGTCAGTATGCTATTGGTTATGTTGATTCAGATTATGCTGGTGATTTGGATAAACGTCGGTCAACAACCGGTTATGTGTTTACTCTTGCAAGAGCACCAGTGAGTTGGAAGTCTACTTTACAATTTACAGTGGCTTTGTCTACTACAGAGGCAGAGTATATGGCAATGATAGAGGCTGTGAAGGAAGCTATTTGGTTACAGGGATTGCTGGATGAATTGGGAATTGGGCAGAAGAAGATTAGTCTTTATTCTGACAGTCAGAGTGCTATTTATTTAGCGAAGAATCCAGTGTTCCATGTTCGTACGAAGCATATTGATGTTCGGTATCATTTTGTGCGGAAGATTATTGATAAAGGGAGAATCTTACTTCAGAAGATTGAGACTGCCGAGAATCCCGCAGATATGTTGACTAAGGTTGTGACAACGATCAAGTTCAGTCATTGTTTGGACTTGATCAATATTGTGCGAGTTTGATCGCGCCATTGGGCGCATTTGGAGGCGTTGCAGTTGTGATAGAGAATGTGAAAAAAAGAAGAGTTTTGTGGTGGAATGGCTAAATCGCCAAGGTGGAGAATTGTTAGAATTGTGGCTTTTTAGCCATTGTGTGTGTGTGCAATGATCCCACATGGAGTGGGAGTCTTTGTGTTGGAGAGACTTGGGCTTATAAATAAAAGCTAAGTCTTCTCACTTTGTTGTCCTATTGGTAATTCTCTTCCACCCCCTCTATTTGTAAGGTCTCGCATATAAAACCTCATAGTTTAAGGGCCTTTCATTAAGGACCTTAAAGTTTGTAATATTTGCTTTTTTCCCCTTTGATTTTGGATATTTGTAGTATTACCCAAACTGTTTGGGTAATTACAGTTTGACCCAACTATTCGGGTAATTGCAGTTTGGCCCAATAGTTGTGGTATTTGTATTGTGACCCAAAAGTTTGTAATTCTCTTTGAAGATAGTGGAAAGTTTCTTCAGCAGCGCCCGAGGACGGAGGTATTTATACCGAACCTTGTTAAATCTTGGTGTCCTTTCTATTTCTGCATTGTTGGTTGATTGGTTGCCTCTTTAGTTGCTATTATATTCAATTATCTAGCATAGTTTATGGTTGTGCATTTGGTTGTTCTGTTGGTTATCACTTCCGCTGTGCATAACAACATGTCTATTTTCCGATGTTGTTCTTTTTTGAAGTATTTAATTGTTATTTGTTTGTTTCACTTCTGGTTTGTTGGTTGTTATTGACTCTGTAACTGATTTCATTTTCGAAATTTTGTTACTTCACTGCTTTCAATTTTTGGTTTGGTGATTTCTTCCATGGATTTTAGTTTGTATCAATTTTGGATCAAAGAAGCCTTTGTTTGATTGTGAGTTCTCTTGTTTTCTTATTATTATTATTATGATTATTGAATGGAGTTCTCCTGTTTTCGTCTGCTCAGGTGGTGAATTTTGGGAATTTGAATACGAGGGAGGTGGTTTGCGAGGTTGTGGAAGTTCTCTCAAACAGGTGAGCTTTTCTTGTATGTTCCTTGTATATGTGTCATGAGTGCGTAATATATTATTCTTCCAAACTGTATGTCTTGAACCATATATATTACTATGAGAGTTTATGTAATTTTATGTTATGACTTGTCTGTGCATTTTCTTCTGTGTTTGATATCTATTGGTTTTCTGAACTTCTCATAACTCTTTCTCTATTGGGATTTTTAGGAATCATTTCATAGGATTTAACAGGAGGGTTGTTTTAGGATCAGCATGGAAATACATGTTACGACTTATGGAAGGCTAATTTTTAATTCCAATTTTGCTTCTTGTGTATCTCTATAATTCTTTACTTTTCTGTCAAAGATGGTTTTGCAAACCATTTCGTGGCTAGACATAATTCTTTAATTTTGTCTGTATTTTGAGTTGTATTTTGAGTTGGTCTCGCTTTGACAGCTTAATGCTTTTTGCATGTCTACAAGACTGCAATTTGTCGTGAACTGGAATGAACAAACTGGTGCTTTTTCTCTCTAACCTGCACAACATTGTTTGTTTAGACTTTTCTAGCAGTTCCATGTGAGAGAAGTTGTGGAAAAGAGTAGGTGATGCATGTGTATAGTTTGTACAAAATGCTTTGGTGCTTTTGTATCACGCAGTTGCAGTTATTGAAAGTGAACTATGCTATAACCCTGATTAGTCACTTTGAATCTGGAATTGCCATATATATACAAAGCCCTTGTGTTTATATGATCATATAATCTGAAAAAGTAACCTTAAGTGGACCATGAAGTTATTTTACCAGAAATAAAACCCAGCATTTGATTTCCTTAAAAGATAATAATAATTACATGTTCAATGACCTATAAGAGAGTTGTAGGCAAAAATCATCCCAGCTGAAAGACAGCAATTTCACTTGCATTAATCTTTTTCTGTTATGCACATCTGTTTGTAATCAGTGTAAGCAGTGCTCTTCTGCAACGAGAGCACTTCCTACTTGAGCTAATTTATTTCTCTATTTCAATGCAGAGGTTGTATGCTACAAAAATTTTTGAAGCAGAGGACATAGTAATCTTGGTTGCTGGTGGATTTATGAGGTATTTTGAGCATACATAGATTTTGTTTTTTACCTTTTTGTATTTTGGAAAGAAGAGGGGTGTCATTGTACTTTTTAAATCATTGAATATTTAGATACTTGTTGACGATTTGGAATGATTGTGTCCTGATTACTTTGAATATATTTGATTTGTATTTGCTATGTTTACTAGATTGCATGCATAATTTATTGAATATTCATTATTTGACTTGCAATACCTTTTAACTGGTATGTGATATTTGTCTTTAACAAATGTACGGTTGTTTGATCTAAACTCAACTGGTGTGTAACTGTTAACGAAGCATTGTAAATTCAGATTTGAGGAACTGTAGTGTTCTCTTTTGTATGCTTTGCATGCATTAAGAATATCATGAGCATGCATGTAGAAGTGGCCCACGACAAGCAAGACTCAACATTTAAATTTTAAATACAGAAAAAAGTATTTGTAGTAGTTAAGGTAATTAATGCATATAGATTCTACACTTATTCCATTTTATTCAGCCGAGGGGCATTATTTTATCATTTATGTAGTTCACAATTTTAGCTGTCATTGTCCTCCATGCATGTGAGCTTTTTTCTGAGTCAATGCTAAGACAACAATTACTTTTAGGACAGTAAATTACAAATATGAATATAAAACAAAATTGAGAATTATAGGAACATAAGTGCCTTCCAATTTCCACGATGGCAAAAGCTTTCAATTACAACTTCCTAATCCACACTAACCACAAAATTATGCTCTTAAATATTATTGGCTTAAAAGGTTTCATTCTTCCAGGCATCAATTTCCCATACATAACACTTGAAGCTTTAAAAGAAAGATTAATTAATTATAAACTTTTTAGAGGTCATGGAAGAGGAGAATGTTTTCAAAATGTATTAGCAATTTGTAACTTTGACATGATGTTTAAATATGTTGTTGTTGGATGGGAAGGGACAGCACATGATTCAAGGATTTTGACCGAAATGATTAATGATCCGGGACATAATTTTCCAATGCCACCACCAGGTACATTACTAGTAATTATTTTAGTTCTATAATTTTTGTTTTATTCATATTGTTTACTCAAACTAATAATTGTTTTTGTAGATCAATATTATCTAGTTGATGCTGCATACACACACGAGAGAATTTATGGCACCGTATCGTCATGTTCGATATTGGTTAAAAGACTTTCGTGTTGGTGGTTGAGCAAATGGAAAAGAGGAAACGTTCAACCATTGTCATGCCAAACTTCGAAATATCATTGAACGTGCTTTTGGAGTATTGAAGGCTCATTTCCCAATATTAAAGAAAATGACACCATACTCATTTGATACACAAAAAGGCATAGTGATAGCATGTTTCACATTACATAATTTTCTTCGAAAGATGTCATTTGCAGATGTATTATTTTCTAAATTTGATGATGAAGAAGTTCAACTAGAGGATGAAGAAGCATATCAGAATCAAATACCAACCATAAGTCAATCCGATAGAGCGTCAGGGCAAGCTTTTATGCACCAACTTCGGGACCAAATTGCTAATCAATTATTTCAAGCTTATAATTAATTTTTTATGGTCTTGTTACAATGAAGAATTTTAATAATTATGGTGTTGAGATCGGTTTATCTATTACTTACATTGTTTTGTTAATTTTATTAAAGTAGTTTAGTTAAAATAACTAATTTAAAGAAAACTTGGTTAATAATTGATAAGAATAAATTTAAAAAAAATATAATCAATTAGAAATTAAAAAAATTATTTATTAAAATATAATTAATAAATATTAAATTTATAATTATTTATAATTTTGATTTAATTTTATTAAATATTTAATTTTTAAAAGATTGTAAGAAATATAATATTAACTATTTAAATGAAAAAGAATTTTTATTTTATTTTAGTTAATATTTATTTTTTAAATATTTGTAAAAAATATAATATTAATTATTTAAATGAAAAAGAATTTTGGTTTAATTTTATTAACTATTCAATTTTTAAAGAATTGTATAAATATAATATAAAATGTTACATTTCAATAAGGGTAAAAAAGTCACATTAAAGATAAAATATTCCCTTGCCACTTTTTTTAAGTGGTATCTAAAAGAGCAAACAAACATCCTATTAAATGGTATAAATTAAATAATAAAAAGTGTTTAGATCTAAAAAGTGTTAAGTGAATTGAAACAAACACAACCTAAGATCCATATCTATACCAAACTTGAGGTGGCGTGTTAAAGTATTGGATTTAAAATCAATGTCACATCATTGACGAAGTTATTAAAAAGAGTTTGGCAACATTGGGTTTAATAATTGCAATTGGGATGTAGGATATAGAAATTTTGGCACTGTTGAAAACGAAAAGTTTTGGTTGGCTTTAGCTCTCAATTGTTTTGCACTGCAAACGTCCTACCAAATCCTCAGCGTTAGCAATAATATAAGTGGGATAATTTGCCATATTATGTTATAGGATAGTTTTGTAGTTGTACTGTATTCTGTGGGATATTTTTTTAAATAACCGTAGCCGACTTACTAAATGTAACCCCCATTTCAATTTTATATATATGAGACCCTTTTTTCAAGTAAAAAGACATAAATATCCTTTATGATATTAACCGACTACTCATGAATAAATTGAGGAATTCTGGCTCAACTAATATTGATTTCTCAGAGCTTCCGGTTGAGGACAAGTCATATGCACTCTTGGTACAGTTTCTTCAGATTCAAGATAGGAAGTTCAAGACCATGGTAGCAGTAATAGATGCTGGTTGCTTAGGTGGGATTCGAAAACATTGGAACACATCCGTTCCTGATAAGGTCAAGGACTTGATTCTGTTTGTCAATAACTATGAAAATTATGGGGAAACTTCTAATAATGGAGTCGAGGTATGTAATTTTTGTTTGTCTTGTTTTCGGCTTCGAAATTGATCTAGGTCTTCATTGTACTATCACGATCTGTTGAAATGGAGCTACTGTTTGATTTCTTTGTCATTGTGGCATTTTATCGAATGGGTTGTGAGCTGTTCGTCAGTTGATGCTGAGAATGATGACATTTTTGTGAATGAACAGGTGGCTAACATTAAGAGGTTGAACGAATTGGCTACAAATCTTCAAATGTTGGCTTTGAAAACGTTGCAGATACCATTACCAAGAAGACATCCACCATCTCCTTGTTTGTCTGATGCTTCTTCATCTTCAGGGTACAGCTACAGCATTCTTATCTCTATTGTTTAGTTATTTTTGGTACTTTTTGTGTGTAAAATTTTGTTTAGTATTAGAGTGCAAGACTTGTATGTTTGTTGTGGTTTGTCCTAGTGATGTTATTAGGAAGAAATGTTGGACCCAACTTTGATATGTAATGAATTTTTGGTTTGCGTCAAGACTAACGTAAGTCTTTTTTTGTATTCTTTAACTATAGTTTCATACCTAAAATTCATACATTTGTTTAGTGCATTGTATCTCTCTTGTTGTGTGTCTCACTCTTTCCTGAAAGTGAATAATCATTCTAGCTATTATTGTTACAACAAAGAAATCTCAGACCCAATGCGTGATTTCTTATTTTTTCAATTGTAAATCTTTCTTTTCATTGTATATATAAGTTCTTTTCATCTTCTTACAAAGATTAAAAAAGAAAAAATTGAGTTTCGCCCAATGCTTAATTTCTGACCTAGTTGATCTTGATTTGATAATGTTAGTCAACAATCCAATAATTAGTTCACATGTTAAGCATGTCGATAAAAAAAAATCTAGTAGTCTTAAAAATTTTATATTGAATTTTCTTTCGCATCAAGCTTTCTTTCAGAGCCTACCCTAACATGTAAACATATTTGTCACAAAGTTTTTTGGTTTTGCATCCATTTATGCTTTCTGATGGCTTGTTTTGGGACATTCTCCTCATCTTTTACCTTTTCCATCTATGCTTCCCGATAACACTTTTCCATTCAATATGTTTTTGCATTATTTTCCCATTTTTGGTGCTCAATTTTGCCTGATTATGTTACTTTATGTAATTTTTTATAATTAGTGTTTATTTCTCCTTGTCAATGTGCAAATTGTGACTACTGCAATAGAATTCTCATTTTTGTTTAAAAGTAGATTTTGTTTTACCTTTTATGCACACATATTTTGATAGTATTTTGCCTATGCGTCTAGTTGGTTATTGTAATTTTTTCAATTACTACATATATTTTTTTTCTTTATGTATGAATTAGATTCCACAAAATGGATGGGATAACTCTATATATCACTCATTGCTGCTGATTGTGGGAAAGCAATAGCAAAGAATATGTGAGGAATGGGGCATGTAAATGGGCAGATCCAATCTATGAGACTACGAGATTGCTCCAAGACATGAAAAATAAACAATATGATGAAAAACTATATAAGCTTATACTGACAATGGTAGGAACTTAATTCTTTCATTCTTATACTTAAGTAATTCTATCTCTTTTCTTCCCTTTTTCTTTAATTGCCATAAGTTATCTGTGTTCTGTTGCAGCCCCATTCCCCAGATAATCATGCTTTAGCCAGAGAATGCTAAGATGTGAAAATTGATAGAATATATATGGGATCTTGCATTGATGGAAAACCAGACAGTTTTTTGCTGCAGATAAAGTCTTTCTAGCTTCTGTTAGAGCATATTCATTTCTTATTTCTATATTGTATAACTTATTGATATGTATGAAAACAAGTTTTCGACCAATCCCACTTTGAAGAAAATGTAACATAGTTGAAATTAGGCTTGACAAATTCTATACGACCCGTTAACACGACATGAACCCATTCAATAAAAACGTGTTTTGGATTTAATATTATCGGATTGGGTTGTTAATGGGTTAACATGGTAAAACCCAATTTATATTGGACCGTGTTTGGATTAGGGATGGTAAACCAACCCGGCCGGGGCCGGAGACCCGGAAAACCCGGTCATCTGGGGCCGGGGAATTGCCCGAAAAATCGGGGTAATTGGCCGGGGCCGGGGACCCGGAATTGAACCCGGGGTATAAAATTAAAATTAAAGGCTGCATCAATTTAGTCCATCAATTTTCAATTCTTAAACATAACCCCCTAAGCCCACACACTATTTTTCTAAAAAACCCATAAACCCCTAACAATTTAGGCCCAAGCCCAGACCCAGCCCAGCCCACCTAAAATAAATTGAGTTTTTAAAGTGTTGTAGTGAAAGAGATTCGAACTCATTCCCTCCACCAACACAAGAAAATGGCAAACAATTTACCACTCGGCCACAGCCCATGTTTGAATTAAAGGTGCAACAAATTCTAATTAGAAAACATAAGTTAAATGAGTTTTAAAGAAATGCAGTTCATAAGATTCGAACCGGTTCTCTACTGGAAATAGTAAGACAATAACCATGGTAGGACACCGCTGGGCTGCAGCCCACTTTGCAATGAACTCCCCATGCAATGTATATATAACAGAACAAAAAAAATTTCAAAATAAAAAAAATATGCAACCCCGGTTTTAATCCCGGGTTATTGAAAAACCCGGCCTCGACCGGGGTAATCCGGCCCCGGCCTCGGAACAAAATTTTTGGGGAATTTTTCGGGATCGGGGTTTGAAATTGTTGACCGAGGCATGGGCCGGGGACCCCCAACCCCAGCCCCGGCCCCGGATTTTGCCATCCCTAGTTTGGATTTATCTTATAAAAAACCGTTTCACCTGTTTAACCCGTTAATATTAAGGATAATATAGTAAATTTATTTATGATACATAAAAAAATAATAAAATGTAACAAATACTAATTTATAAGTATGTTTAACCTAATTAAAATTATTCTAATACAATTACGTCATCTTTTTCTTAGGTGTAAATGAATATGGCATTTTGATAGGAAATACAAAGAAGAAACTTGTAAAATGTCATATTTCATTTTCAGAAATTATTCAATAATTGGACATTATCAATTATTTATCTTAAATATACTTTAGATGGATCTTTAAATGATGTTGGATACAAAATTTTGTTTATATTTTCCTATTATATTAAATTTGGATATTTCATTAGATTTCAAAATATTTGTTAGATTTTAAATTTATAAATTATTGGTTGTATTATATGTTTAAAATTTATACAAATCATGTTACACATATTGTTATCTAATTTGAAAATAAAAAAAAGGGGTTAAATGGGTTGGATACGGGTAATACATTAAGTTAACAGTCGGGTTTGGGTTTATAGATTTAGACCCAATAAGTTAATGGGTCAGATTTAGATTAACATAATTTAATATGACACGAATACAAAACAATACGAATTCGCTCTAACACGACCCGTTGCCACGTCTAGTTGAAATGTGAATCTTATTGTTACTAAAATTTGATCGTTGACAACTTGACAACTTTTTGACTTTATTTTGAATGATGAGAAATTTGACTTGCTTTCTATTTATCATTGTAACCCCTTTTTCATACAAAAAAGAATGGGCATGTTGTTCTTATATGTTTGCTTGTAAATTAATGTTTGGAAGCAGAGAAAGTGGTATTGCTCAAGAAAATTAAAGGAGCAAGAGAAAGGATTGAAGAGATTTTCAAAATCAACAACATCAAAAATTTGACTTTGCATCAAAAATAAAAGTTGTGACTATTGTATTGCTTATTAAAAATTGTTTATGTTTATCAGAACTATGTTTGACATATGTAACGATATGTTGAGAACAACATAAAAACGCACAACTATGAGTAACATCGAAAACAACACTATTACATTGCACAACTACGATGTGTTAGTGCAAGTACCCATCATGCAAAGAAATTACTTGTGGAATTTCGCACCCCCAAGTCGTGCAATAATTATGAACAGTATAAAAATTCTCATTATTATTTTGACGACTATATCATATTTGTTCACAACCCATTCATGCAAAAAAAATTAATTCTGGAATTTGGCATGACCCAGTCGTGCAAAAAAATAAAAGCTAAAATTTTGCATGGCCAGATTGTGCAGTAAATGACAACTTAACAAAAATATCAGGCAATTTTACATGTGCATTAAGTGAAATCTAGATTTTTGTATGATCAGGTCGTGCAACTTGCACGACCAGTGGTGCAGTACATGAGAACTGAATAAAAATATCACAAAATTTTGCACAACCTAGTCGTGCTACTGGATCGTGCCGACAATTCCAGGTTGAACAGTTGCCATGCAAACATGTTATTGTAGTGTGTAGAGTTTGCAACTTATCAGTGTATATGTTTTGTCATCACTTTTATAAGTCTGAAGACCTACTAGCTGCTTATACGGAGCCTATCTATCCTGTTGGTTTGTCAGAGAAGTGAGACATCCCAGATGGAGTTGAGGCACGTATAATATTACCCCCTACAAAGTCTCGTGAATGGGCTCACCAAAAAAAGAATCGAATTTCGATTTAAGTGCTATTTGCACGACCCAGTCATGCAAAAAAGTGAAATTTGGAATTTTGCAGGACTAGGTCATGCAACTGACACAACCCGATCATCTAGTAAATGAGAACCTGATAGAAATATCACTATTTTTTGCACGACCCAGTCCTGTAAGGATGTGCAATATGGAATTTTGTACTACCCAGTCATGCAGTAGATGAGAACCTTATAGAAATATCCCTTTTTTTGCACAACCTAGCACTGCTACCAGCACAACCCAATCGTGCAAGGAAGTGAAATCTGGAATTTGCACAACTAAGCCGTGCAACTTGCAAGACCAAGCCGTGCAGTATTTGTGAACATAAAAATATCGCTATTTTTTCAATTTCCTAGTCGTATTTGTGATATCATGCATATTTACATAAATTTTCTTATGTTATAACATGTTTAACTCCCTTATGAAACCATTGTTATAATTTTTATCAATACAAATATTCATATAGATTGAGAACCCTCGAGGTGAACAACTATGCATTGCAAATGCACTTGAGGCAGGCTCAGCAAGGCAGCTCCATACTTAGACATTTCCATCCCGATGTCTTCTGATGAATAATAGACAAAACGAATAGACTGGATAGAGAGATGGAAGCTTAGCCTATCTTAATTGATTTGCGACACATGAACTGCAATGTCAAAAGGATTTCACATTGTGTTGGCCAAAAGTCTAGTTGTTGCTTATGGGAATTGTTTGTCTTTCATGGTTTTAGTTGGATGGCCAATTAGGGTCCATCTTCAAATTCTGTGACTCGAGCAAATACATAAAATGTCAATCAATTTCCAGTTTGCTATGAAGGATTAAAAGTTGAAATTGTCTTCGTTTGTGCTATTTGATGGTGTTGTGATTGTATTCTCCCGTTAACTAGGCAAGAAAATTGGTTTAATGTGATATAGTCACGAGTCATTAGTTATTCACATTTTACTCTAGACAATATTTTGTGAAAACTGTGTATGACTAACTGTGTATGACTTTTGAAACCAAGACAAAATGTATCATTTTAGATGTTGATGATGCAAACTTTGTTTATTCCTAAACTTTGCACAACAATGTCGTGCAACAAGCATGACTTTGTCATGCAAAATTCCTAAGAGCTAAAATTTGCACAAAATAGTCATGCTCACTATATTTTGCACAACTAGGTAGCATGACCTCTTCGTGGAAAAAAGTGAATTTTGGAATTTTTCTCGACCGAGTCGTGCAATTTGCAAGACCGAATCATGCAATAATTGTGAACATAAATGCTCCCTATTTTTTGCACAACTCGGTTTTGTTACTTGCACAACCATTCATGTAGAAATGTGTAATATGGAATTTTGCATGACTAGGTCATGCAACTTGCACAATCTAGTCGTGGAGTAAATGAGAAGTTTAATAAAATATCACGGAATCTTGCACGACCTAGTTATGCTATTTGCATGACTTGATCGTGCAAAATGTGTAATCTGAAATTTTGTATGACTAGGTCGTGCAAGTTGCATGACCCAGTCGTGTAGTAAATGATAACTTTAAACAAAATATCACAGAATTTTGCATGACCAAGTCATGCTACATGCACGACAAGATCATGCAAAAAAATGAAATCTGAAAATCTACACGACTGGGTCGTGCATAAGAACATAGAAATGTCACAGAATTTTGCACAAATAAGTCATGCTACTAGCACAACCAAGTCGTGGAAGCGGCATGACCGCGTCGTGCAATAAATGAGAATTATATAGAAATATAATGGAATCTTGCACGACTGGAAAAAATGCAATCTGGAATTTTATTAAAATTAACTTAACATGGTGCACAAAATTTAGTTTGAGTTGTAATTCAAAGCCTTAGTAGGTAAATACTTCAATTTTTATCCCTCATCATATTGTTTGCCATCCAGGAAGCCAACACCAACAAACAATTGGAGAATTGATTTTGGAACATAAATCCATCTGTACTATCTATATCTTACAAAGACTTGGATATCTATGAAGGACGTGAGCAGACGACCGATCGAGGCGCGAGACAAGATGCGAGAACAGCGATGGGAGCGACCAGTAAAGGCGAGCTAATGAAAACAAATCCATGTATCGTGATGTCTAGACAGAGGAGTTGAGTGACTGCAAACGGCACGACCAGGTCGTGCAGTAAATGAGAGCTTAATATTATCACGGGATTTTGCACGACTTAGTCATGCTAGAAAATGAAATCTAGAATTTTGCATGAATAGGTCTTGCAATCGGCACGACTCAGTTGTGCAGTAAATGAGAACCTGATAAAAATATCACTATTTTTTGCACGATCCAGTCGTGAAAGGATGTGAGAGGTAGAGAGCTAATTTTGTTACATTGTTATTTTTCCAAGTATTATGGGTGTTTTGGTCTTTTCACTTTAAAAAATGAGTAAAAAATGATCAAATTAAAAAAAAAAAAGGTCACAAATATAAAGTGGGATGGACAAGGGGTCATTTGCTGAAAATTTGTCGTATTCTGCTATAGTTGGTAAGCTGTTAGAGTTAGTTAACTCAACTATAGTTAGGCTAGTAGTTTTTATAAATAAGTGTCTTGTAATAAGTTTGGGGAAAAAATGATACCCCCAAGGTTTGGACGAAGGAACAATCTCATTCCCGTTGTTTTGGAAGCTCACCCCCGTTGTTTAGGAAGTGATGTTTAGCCCCTATTTTAACATTTCTGTTCAAGAAAATTTAACAGAGGAAGGGTACTGAAGTCTTTTTTCTAGTTAAGTTTGAATTAGGAAATTATATTACACTTATCTGGCTCATACTTGTGACTTCTTAGGTAAAGACTAGCATGTTAACCATTCAAGCTGTGTGACAATTCATGAGATAGAGTTACAACAAATTTATTTAATACATAGGATATAAATCATGAAGTTTACAATTAAAAATATAAGAAACATGCCGTAGAGTTAATCACTTTAAAATTTAGAATAAACAATGTTAATTAAATAACAGTAAAATTATTAATTTAAAAGTTAAAAATATATTGATGATGATAAATAAATAATTTAAAATTATAATAATAATTTATAAATTATAACATATTTTTAACTTTTAAATTAATATATTTTCTATTATTTATTTATCACAATCAATATATTTTTAACTTTTAAATTAATAATTTTATTATTATTTAATTCACATTGTTTATTTTTAATTTAAAAAGTGATTAAACTCTCACATGTTTCCTATATTTTTAGTTGCAAAATTCATAATTTCTATGTTAAATAAATTTGCTGTAATGGGAAATGAAGTATTACATGGCATAAGTGGTACACATGCTCATTTTTAGCCAAGAAGTCAGAGCTTCGAATCAGTTAAATGTGATATAATTGTCTTATATAACATTAAACATTGAAAAGACTTTAGTACCCTTCTTTTATTAAGTTTTCTTGAACTAAATTGTTAAAATGGGGAGTTAAACGACACTTTTCAAAGTAGGATCCGCTTTAGCCCAATCCTTTGGGGTAGGGGTGGGCACTCTTCGGGTCGGGTCGGGTTTAAACAAATCCGATCAAATCCGATCCCTCATCGGGTTTTCTATTTTAGACCCGATATCGGGTAATTTTAGAATAATATCCGACAATACCCGAACATCTTCAGATCGGTTTGGGTGCATCGGGTATATCGGGTTTCAAAATTTTCATCTCATTTCCAGTAAATCAACAACAAAATATGAATGTCATTGAAAACAATAAAGAGAAAAAGACATAAAAACGGACAATCAAGATTAAATACTCGATCATTTAACTCAAATCTAAAAATAAACTAACAATAAAAGAAACCCAAAAATTTAACTAAAATCTATCATCATTTATTCTTAACATCTGTATAATAATCTTATACAACAATTATATTGACATGCAAATAGAAAAATAATCTTCAAACTCAACAACTCAGATCGTACATATCGCAGTGGTGGACCACTCAAGTGAGACGAGAATCAGAGGATGCTGGAGGACATCAACTTCAAGTTATCTATTGGCCGACAAGCAGTTGATCTATGGCGGAGGCGGTGCAAACTAAGAGTTGTGGGTGAGGAAGTCAAAGAATTGAGAGATGAGAGTTTGAGGGAGATGATAGCCGTGAGAGGTAAGAGCGAGTTTTGAGTGAGACGACAGCCATGAGAGCTGCAACTTTGATGCAGATGACAACCATGAGAAGTGAGTGCCAAGAGGTGCGAGCTTGAGGGAGATGAGAAACGTGTGAGGTGAAGGTTTGATCTGCAGGAGAATGGAGATGATAGTAGCCGTAAAAAATTGATTAAGGGAGCGGAGATGAAATGAGAGCCGCCATCAAGAGGAGTGAGTGAGGTTGCGTAGGGTTTAATATTAGGGTAGATTGTGAGTAAGTATTTATATATTTAAATCTAGTGTAGTGAGATGCATGATAACATTTTAATACAACTAATAAAGAATTGTCATGTATTATATTTATATATTTTTTTAAAAGTGATCGGGTCGGATGCTATCGGGTTTCGTATTAAATAACCGTTTTCGGGTCGGGTATTATCGGATTTTATGAAAATATAACCGATTTCGGATAATTTTTATCTTATACCCGATTATACCCGTATCGAGTCGGGTAAATCCGATCGGGTACAATCGGGTCGGGTAAAAGTGCCCACCCCTACTTTGGGGTATCACTTGGTCAGTTCAGCTAAATTCATGGAATCCTTTCTTTCACCAAAGTCGACTCTCAGCCAGCATTTATTGAATTTAGCATAGTGCCAGTTTGGCCCCTGCATTTTTACCCCGCAATTAGTGGAAGAAAAAAAAAAGATAATATATATTATATGTTAAAAAAATGAAAATAAAGATGGGACTATTGCATTCAGAATTTTTAATTATACATCCAATTTTTTGTTAAAATTTTTATTATAAAATTATCCTTAGATAAATTTATAATTAAATATAGTAAATTTAATTTTCTCAAGCATATTTTGCTTTTTACACTCATCTCGAATCCCAACTTTTTTCATGATCATAAGCTAATCTACACAAAAAAATTTCACTATAGTTTCTACATGTAATTCACTAAAACTTAATATTAAAAGTTTTGGTCTTGTTAAATCTGAATTAAGTTTTGTATCCTGAATATTTCTTTTTGTTGTTTATTATTTTTGAAGATATTTTGTTTTAGCTTTTAATTCACAGAAAAAAATACAAAAAATAGAATTTTGCTCTTTCTGTTTTTGGTAGCATATTAATGAAATTGTGAAATTATTTTTTTTCTCCATTTAATGGATTAATTAGAGCCCAATTCCGAAACCCGATCTTTGGCGGCAACCTTGAGTGAGTATAATAGTTTACTTCATGTCCAGCAAATGGAATTGACACACTCTTTCTTCATCCTCAGTGCCGGCTGGAGCCCTGGGCAAGTGAGGCAATTGTTTCGGGCCTCACTTTAGAACAAGGCCTCACCTCAAAAGCCCACCTATAATAATTAATATAACGATTTTCTTATTAAATTTTTATTAAGTTTCCTTTCTCCATTTTTAACTTATAAACCATTTTATTGTTTTAAACAACTTACATTTCTAAATAAATTTTAATATTAAAAATTATTAAAAAAGTGAATAATAATTATTATGAATACTTTTTTTTTTTTGTGTAAAACTATCTTCTATCATCTTTGTAAACCATAAAATGATATTGAAATATCACAATTAATACAATTTTATTTCCTAATGAACCAAAAATAATGTTACCACACACACACACACACACGAGCACACACACACACATATATATGTCTTATAATCTTACTTTATCTCGAACTTTATCTTTTTCATCTTTTAAGTTAACAATGAATTCTCTTAGTTCTTGGTATGCATTTGTGATATTATATACATCTAGACTTCATCTTACTTTAAGATTGAATATTTTAGATTGATATTATCGTCATCATCTTCATTATTATTTGTTTTTATGCATTATGTTTCTCTGAATCATAATTTCTTTTGCATGATGTTTTTAAAATTAAAATATATCAATACATAAATGGACTAACTATGTTATTTATTAAAAAATAAAACTAATATTTTATTAATAATCTAATTACATTTAAAAAATAAGTAAATTTAATTTTAATTGATATATTATCTAATATAAATAAAAAAATTGTTTATGAATTAGAAGAGGCCCAATTTAACATTAAGCCTTAGGTCTCAAATGAGGTTGAGCCGGCAATATTCAGCGTTTTAACTTTATTTCTTTTCTACTTGGATTAGTGGTCACTCTTTTTTTTTTTCTTACAATTTCTCCGATTTATGATTGTGTGCATATATTTCAATTGAAGAGAAGTTCTTTATGTTCATAGATTTTTTTATCAGTTTATGCTTGGTTGGTATAAAAATTACAATAATGATAAGGGTGTATTATTTGCATCGAGAAAAAAGCTATAAACACCCAAACTATACTGTCATTTTTTACATCCATTTTATTTTTGTTTTCTTTTAATATAAAATATACCTTATTAATTTTATCGACAATAAAAGGAAAATGGTGGAAGGACTTATATATAAAAGGATTTTCTATATCAAATCTTTTCAACACATCACGGAAACTTGAAAATTTTGTAAAAAATAATAATAACGTTAATAATGATAATTAACAATAACATTAATAATAATTGCAAAGAGAAACATATATACTTAATTAAAATAATAATAATAAATCGTCATGTATATTAAATGACCATTTATATCTACAAATTTACCATAACGTTACAATAAAGTAATTTAAAAAAAAAAAACAAAGACATACGTCAATTTGATAATTTTGTTATTTGGAATAAAGACAAATTTTGGCTTTTGCGATGCCTTGCTGCTCCCCCAGCAAGGCATCGCAAAAGCCAAGCCGGAACCTGCGAAGAGTGGTGTTGTTGCTGCTGTTGCCAATTAGACAAAAGAGAGGTGGTGACAATTCCGATTAAGGATGACAATTTGACCTTATGGGTCTGGGCCCTGGCGTGATCTGTACTAACGGTGCGGGCCTTGCCCCGCTTCATTGATGTTTAGGGGCGAGTATGGATCCAAAGGCATGCTAGCCTTGACCGTGACGATTGTAAGATTGGATCTAGCACCTAGCCCAGTTTGACCCATTTCGTCCCACACGATTACACGATTAAAGGGTGTAAAATATAAAAAATTAAATGAATTTTTTTTGGACAATTTTGATAAGATTTTATACATATATGGATGTCCTAAAATTTGACAAACTATATAAACTTTAGATTTCACATCCCTCATTTTAATCGTAAATCCCAAACCTTAGTCAAAACTCTTCTCTAAGTTCTCCGATAGTCCTCCACTGTCGCCACTCATCAGGCCGTCTTCCACTCCACCGTCATCAACTCTTGCCTGAGCTGACTCCACTCCACCATCTTCTCCGTCCACTCCGCGATTGCCACTCGCCAAGCCCTCCTCACTCACAGCCGACTCCCTCCATGACTCTACCCTCCACGACTCACCTCCATGGCTCTACCTTCCTCACTCGCCGCTGGCTCACGACAGTCCTGGTTTGTCTCTTGACTCATTTCCTCTCTTTTTGCAGTTTTGCTTCATTTATTTTTACTTAATCATTTGCTCTCTGTTCCAGTTTTTTTTCTTCATTTACATTGAACTAGATTTTAACAATATCATAAAAATTAGGTGATAAGTGACGTTAAGGATGATAGTAATACTTTCGTATTTTTTTCGTATCTCTTTTAGTTTAATGTAAGAAATGGGTTTGGGTTGCACTTGATGATAGTACTGTCTTTTTGTTCCCTTCGGATTTTTTGATTTATGGCTCTTCTTCTTCTTATTTGTTAGGTCAAGTGCCTAGATTGCCCATTGTTGCTGAAGCAGTGATACACAGCTTCTTTAGATAGTTCATTTTCTTTTTTGTTAATTGAGTTTGTAATCACTTGTAACTTATTACTTGAATGGAAGTGATTTTAAAGGATTTTGACATATATAATATAGTTCTATTGATGCTGTTGTTGTTACTTTATTGTTTTAGTTTAATTGGCACTGACTTATTCTCTTTAGTTTTAAAATTCGGAAATGATATGTCTTTTAATTGATGGGTGGAGTTCATGCTTGTTACATATTACTAGAATTAGTGGCTTGGCGATGTAGCAAATAAAATGATTTTATTGTTTTGATGGTGCTATTAAAGGCATTCTAGTAGAGTAATTCTAGCAATCCATTTTAATAAAAATTAATTAAAATAATTTCTTCACTGTCCTGTTATGAATGTAATCCATTTTAGTATTGGATTGTGTTCTGACTTATTGATCCCTCTTATGTTTCATGTCACGAAGCAGGTGTTCACCTGGAGGAAAAATATGAAAGTGTATTATGACTGTGGTATTGTATTGGTGATTGACTAAATTTAGTCTAGTGAATGATAGTTTTTTTATATTGGCTATTTTGCTTATTCATATTTAATTTTTGAAACATGAAATTGAAAAAAAGAAGAAAGAAAATTTTAACTGATAAGGGCGGGGTGGGTTCCACTGAATCATTTTTTGCTGAACGATGCAGGGCTGGACGGGGCAAAAAATAATTTAATTTGACAAGCTTAGATACCTGCTGTCCCGAACCTGCCCCGCTCATTGCCAAGCCTAGTTCCGATTTGCTTAGAATTGGGGAATTTATCGTTTCTGTGATTTGTTGGTTGATGGCGGATGGGGTTGTGGTTGGGTTTGGTAATTGATGGCGGCTGGGATGAGTTTAAGATGTGATGTTGTGGCTTGGATTTGGTGGTTGACAGCGACTGGGCTGTGGGTTGAAGACGGAGGAGAATACAGAGGTTGTGGTTGAAGACGACTGGAGAAGATTAAAAAATTTAATATATTAAATTTTTTTTTTCAAATTAATGCGGATAAATGTTATAAAAATTGAAAATTTTTAATTATTGTCACATTTTTTATTATTTTTAATTTTATTATTTTTATCTCATATAAACTTAATTTCAATTATACCCTTACCTCGTTTAAGTTAACAGTAAAATTCGATTTTTAAGGGGTAATTTGTCATTTCCAATCTCACAGAGGAAAAGTTTTTTTTTTAATCTAACCTCAAGGGGTAAAATGTACTATTCCCAAAAATTATGTAAACCTTCTCTTGATCTTGAAATAGAGAAAATTAATTTCTATTACCCATACTATTACCAACTTTGTTCATTGCTAAAACAATACTCATTCGTCTCCGATTTTACCTCTATTTTTTTAACATAATCAACCGTTAGTTGTCAATAAGATTTGCAGGTTATTTAACAAGCGCCGGTGGTTGGTTGATAATTCAACCAAACTTTGGGGTTGATTATGTGTTGATTAGAAAGTAGCAAAGTTTGAATGATTTCTTAACATGGAATGGTGAATGCATATACTTGGCAGGTCAATTAATAGGGGCATGTTAACATTTTTTCAATGTTTATCCTTTTTTTAATATAAACATTGATGGTAAAATAAAATTTATATTATGTATGAAAAAAAAGGTAGATCTAATCTAGATAGGAAGATACAATAAGCCTTAATCCTCAAACTAATCTTAACACTGTAAGTCAAAAGCAAAAATGCTAATATTTATTAATTTCTGTAATAAATATAAATTCGTAATTGTCTTTGATGAGTTTTCACATTTTAAAAATGTTGCTGAATTATCTTTTGTCAATGCTATAAAATACTGAGTGATTCAACACAACATATATTTCTAAACTATTCATGCAAATTTACTTATATAAACTCATATGACAAGGGCGGATCACGTTTTTTTTTTTTGGTTTTTGGGGGGGTGGGGGGGTGTGGTTGCAAAATATAAAGCTATATTTAAGTATGAGAAAATATATTGGTTACAAATGTTAGATCAAACATAAACTTTTATACAAATTTTGAAAATGAAGTAATAAAAAATGTATATCAATTAATCTAAATTAACAAAATAAAAAAGAATGAATATGTTTCCTGGATAACATAGGTGAAAAAAAAAAGTTGAATTAAAACTAATGTTTCAAATTTGAAACTCTTTTTATCCTAAAGTGTACAAAGTTTTCAAAAATTTGTTGTAAATTCTTCAATTTTGATGAAAATTCATTGAAATTTTTATGTATTTTATATTTTAAAATTAAGCTAATAATGATAAAAAAATAAAAAAGTTGTTTCGTCTTTTGTAACTAAGGATTTGAGGATTTTTTGTTCGTTAAGCAAAGAGGAAGTCTTAACATTAAAAAAATTCAAGTTTTGTTTAAGAGTAAGATATTAAAAATAATAAAATAAAGAAAGGAATAAAACATACCATAATATAAATTAATAATCCACTCATATGTTTACAAATATGGGAGTTTAAATTTTTTAATTAGAGGGGCCAATATATCATACTTAATATACATGGGACTAAAAATTTTTTTCTCTCCATTAATGAGCTACTGTTTGGGCTGGATGGGCTGGATGGGCTTGGACTTGGACCCCCCAGAAACCCACCAACACCACCCCACCACCCCCACCCCCGCCGCCCAAATTAATGTAATTATTTTTTATATTTAAAAATTTTTATCTTCAATTAATTCTATCGAAAGGATGTTGAAATTTTTATCAAATATATGAAATAATTCTCTCAAACACTAAATCATTAATTTTGGTACTAGTAAAGAAAAGAAAGAAAATAAACCAAAAATGTAAATTTACAACCACAATTATGTGACAGAAAATCAAACAAAAATTCTTAAATGCAAATTATATAGAATTTTGAATAATGTAAGAAGTTGTGTCCTTTTAGTAAATTTATATTGGTTAATTACAAGCTGGCAAAGAAAAAAAGTTGAATAATTTATACTAAAATAAATAAATTAAAATAAAAATCTAAAATAATAAAACTAAAACACAAAAGAAGTTCACATGGTGGTAAATTACAAAATATGTTTCCAGTAATAAGAAAAAAGAAAAAAGTTTAAAATGCTAATAATCGAAAAAAAAGGACAAAATCAAAAAGTTTTTATAAAACAAGTGAAAGGAGGTCGCCAAGCTTGATGTAATAAGTAAAATGGAGGTTATCGCGAGATTTAAGAATTAAAGCTGTTAGAAGATTTATGTTGGTGGCACGGTGACGAGAGAATTAAGGAAGAAGAGAAGAGAAATTATGGGAGAGGAGAAAAAGGAGGAGAATTTGATTCCTATTCATCTATATAATTACAAACCAAGGGCGCTATATTTATAAAGGAAAAAAAAACAGTCACTCCTGTTAGATTAGATACACTAGGGAACAAGGCCACCCCTCTTAGATTTTTAGGAACAATTACACCCCGATTTTGAAAAACGTTAGAAAAATTTTAACGGTGTTAGGACAACTGGGTCATTTCGTGGCCGCCCCTATCGTTCTCCCTGTACTTGGACCTCGCCATTTTTTAACCGTTTCATCTCCTTGGCCTTCGCCTCCACTCTTTCCTCTCCTCTCCCTCTATCGCCTCAGCCTTCACCATAAAATCCTCCCTGGGAAGAAATATCTTTGAAGTTGCCACCTTAAAAAAACCAGCCCATCACTCCTCCTCTCTCCCTCTTAACTCCTCCTCTCCAACTCTCTTGCTCGCTCTCAACTACTTCTCACTCCTCACTCGACACCACTATGAAGACAATTCTTTTCTCACAACCACAACAACGTTAACAGCAAAACAAAAGCCCAAACCCAAAAAATTAAATCACCCAAAAATACCTAAAAAAAATCAAACCATACTCAGGACGTGTCTCATACCATTTGCTGCCAATTTTTTCAATTGCCGATTTAAATCACCTACCACACAAAGCAAAAATGGCCACCACATCAAATAAAAACTCCATCAAGGAAAAGAAAATTTTGAGGTTATGAGAGATTTTGAGAGAAAGGGAAGCAGTGAGGAAATTGAAAGAAAAAAGAAACGAAAACTGAATTGAATCAATATGATAATGAATTGATCGAAGAATTAACCTAGACATGGTATTAGTAGCAGTCTATGGCGGTGCAAAGGATCGAGCAGCTTTGGCCCCTCGCTGCTCACCCTCAGTCGCGAATGCAGTCGAAAATCTCCTCCATTAAGCGCAACCAGAACATGGCCGCCAAGGCCGCTGCGCAAAGCCGCGCTCAAGTCATGGCCTCGCAGACCGCCGCCGGTATTGGTGATGACTTCTCTCTTCTCTTCAATTCCAGCCATGGTATGGAAGAAGAAAGAAAAGGAACAAAAGAGAGAGAGAGGAAGAAAGTCGAAAAAGAAAGAAGAGAAAAAAACTGAGTGAGAGAGAGAGAGAGAGAAACAAGAAGAAGAAAAAAGATTAGTAAGGGAGAAACTGGGTTGTGTTTGATTTTTCTACTGGTGGTGCTTGCGTTAATAATTTTTTTTTTTTTTTTTTTGTTTATGTTAGTCTGCAGAAATCTAATGGCGGTGGACGGGAGGTGCGTCAATGGAGGTCAAAGGATAATATGGTCTTTATAGCTATCTTTTTTATTAAGTAACTTCATTAACGCTGGGGGTGTAATTGTTTCTAAAAATCTAAGGGGGGTGGTGCTGTTCCTTCGTGTATCTAACGGCGGCTGGCAGTGTTTTTTTTCCTTATTTATACATGTGAGAACCACCCTAGGCCTTCCTTGTTCACTAATTAGATACCGCCTATACTATTACCAAATAGCCCTTTGTCAATTTATGAACTAATACGGGACAACACGAATTTCACAAATTCTTCTTCACTAAACATGTGTAATTGGTGGTAAATCCACTTATGTTTACAACACTTTTCCTTGTATTTCACCACTTAAAATAATTGTATTTGACTTTACTAAGAAAACCCAATTAGATAAAAATCACAGTAAAAAAATACAATTGTACAATAAATTATTAAGTGGTGTTGGATGTGCTTCTACTGCCTTGCTCAAAACCTTGGTAGGAAAACCTAGTGGGACAAAACCTAGTCAAAGGAAAAAAGAGTACAACGCACATGTGTCTATAACGCTCCTGTGATCATAATAGAAGAACTTTTGTCAAATTGATTGCTTATTGATTCATCGTACCGATCTTGTATACTAACTTCTCAAATGTTCATGTTGGTAAAGTCTTGGTGAATAAATCTACAAGATTGTCATTGGAGCGTATCTGCTTTACATCGATTTTTTGATTTTCTTGAAGTTCATGCGTGTAGAAGAACTTGGGTGAAATGTGATTCGTTCTGTCTCCTTTGATTTGAGCAATTCAAGTTGCATTATCTTCATATATAATTGTTGAAGGGTCTATGGTAGGATATAATCCGTATAAACTCTGGATGTGTTAAATAACAGATCGTAACCATATACATTCTCGCTGGCCTCATGCAATACAAGTATTACAGAGTGGTTAGAAGAAGTAGCAACTAAACTTTTTTTAGTAGATTGACATGAAATTACGGTCCCGTTATAAATAAAACATACCCAATTTGTGATCTAGTTTTATGGGGATCAGATAAATAACTGACATTAATGGATCTAACCAAACCAGGATTTTCAGAAGGGTTATATGAAAAGAATAATCCCAAATCAATGGTTCTCCGGAGATAACAAAAAATATATTTGATCCCATTTTGATGTCGGCTAGTGGGTGCATAAATAAATCTTGCTAATAAATTAAGTAAAAATGTAATATCAGGTCTAGTACATTGTGCTATATGCATTGATGCACCTATAGCGTTCAGATAGGGTACTTCAGGACCAAGTATCTGTTCATCATCTTCTTTAGGGCAGAATGGATCATTTTTAGGATTAAGGGATCTAATAACCATTGGGTACTCAATAGGTGAGCCTTATTCATATTAAACCATTTTAAAACCCTTTCTATACATGCTGACTGATGAACAAATATGCCATCTAAACTATGCTCAATCTGCGGGTCGAGAAAGTATTTTTTTCCTAAATCTTTCATTTCAAATTCTTGTTTCAAATATTCAGTAGCAATCTAGATCTTTTAAAAAATTTCAATTAATTTTATGTCATCGACATATACTGCTATAATAACAAATCCATATTCTGACTTCTTTATAAACATACAAGGACATATAAGATCATTAATGTATCCTTCTTTAATCAAGTATTCACTACGGCGACTATACCACATTCTCCCTAATTGTTTCAATCCATATATAGATATTTGAAATTTAAGTGAATACAAGCTTCTTGGTTGTGTTTTAATTGCTTCAAGCAATTTAAATCCTTTAGGGAGTCTCATTATATGTCAGAATTTAATTGACCATACAGGTAAGCAGTCACCACATCCATAAGGCACATGAGAAGTTTTTTTGAGACTACCAGATTGATTAAATATCTAACAGTGATAACATCTATTATCGGCGCATAAGTTTAAAAAAAAATCAATGCCCAATTTTTAAGAAAAGTCCTGAGCTACTAGCTGGGCTTTATATCTAGCAATCTTGTTATTCTCATTTCATTTTCTAGTAAGTTTGACATCATGGGCATTTGGACTAAAGGTCAAAAAACTTCATGTGCAACCAATGGGCTAATTCTACTTGAATTGCTTCTTTCCATTTAGGCTAGTCATGCCTTTGTCTACATTCATCCACTATATGTAGTTCAAAATCATCATATATAATATCAGTGGCTACTATAAATGAAAATATGTCATTAATGACAATTTCATCATTATCCACATTTTTCTAGTATGAGCATAATTAATAGAAATTTCCTCATTTTTAAATTCATGTGCCACTTTAGGGACATGTGTCTTATCACGGACTTGTGCCTCTTCAGGTGCATATGTCTCATTAGGAACGTTTATCTCTTCAGGAGATAAACTAGAGAATGTAAATTCTTTTTTAGAGGATAGTATCTTTTGATCCAAGGGGTCTGCCACGTTTCTGGCGTGCAATAGATTGAATATTCATTGTTGCTTAGGGAGTTTGCTCAACAGGGATGCCAGTGTACTAGCAACATGTATAAGTTTGTTATTTTAGCTACGTCAATAAAGGCATTCGGCATCTGATTAGCAATATTGTAAAGATATATCATCCTTTGCAATTCATTTTTACAATGAGGTGTAAGAGGATCAAGATGAGACAATGTTGTGACATTCCAAGAAAGTTCTTCTCTTACTTTAGAAGGCATATTGTAATATCCCAAAAAATTTAAGTGGTTACTTCTTATAATGTATTGGATATATATATATGGTGCTACGTAAATATGTATATGGTTGTTTATAGGGAGAAATAATATGATAGGGAGTCATATGGTAATTTCCATGGTATTTGGGTTTAAAGGGAATTATCCATGCCCATATAAAAATAATTGGGGTTATTAAAAAATGAATTATATCATTTTGGTAGAAAGAAAGGAGAGCTACAGGAAGGAAGAAAAAGGAGGAGAAGAGAAGAAGGAGAAGAGAAGAAGAGAAATAGAGGAATATTAGATGTTTTTCTTGGAAATAAGTTAGGGGTTTCTTCATTTCATGACTAAATTAAGCAAAATTATAATTCTATATTAAATGATAACTGATTTGTATTATGTTTAGTTTAGATTAGATTGATTTTGTTGAGGTTTATGTGTTGAAATGAGTAACAATATCGATTGATTAGGAGATAGAAAGAGAGATGTTGTATTTTCTGAAAAAAAATTCCTGATTATGTGACTACTTGTATTTTTCTGATCCTCTGCACTTGATTCAGTTCTAATCATACATATTTTCTTTTGTTTGTGAAAGTAGACATAAAAAGATTTAATTTGCCATTAGTCATGCTTGAATTAGATTTAAAATGGATTTTTGATGGATTTTTGAAAATGATTGTTGAAAGCTGAAAACTGTCCTGTTTCACTTGACAGACATAAATAATTTCATGAAACTATATACTTTGAGATATGATTTGAGAAATTTCTTCTTAGACATGTCAAGGATTTTGTAAACATTGGAATTGATTGAATTGGTTGAGAAATGAAATTTTAGTGAATTTTTGAATGAACCTATTATATGTTGAATTTTTCTCTGTTCATCTGCGTTGATAGAAAATTTTCTGATAGTTGTACCATTCAAGAAATGTTTTTAGAGTTTTCTTATTTTGTATGAAAAATAGACATGTAAAACTTTGAAATGCCATTAGTTTCATTGAATTTGGCTTCAAAATGAAATTTTGGTGAATTTCCAAAATTGCTTGTCTATACTTAGAATTTTCATTTTTCATCAGAATAAGCGACATAGTTTTGAAAATTTGTATTTATTGAAGTGTTTTCTTGGGGATTCAGTAAATTTACCTTAAAATAGATTCAATTATCTTTCTTTTGCAGGTTGAATCACCTTAATCACATTTTTGTACAATTTTTAAGAATTTTTTAAAGTTTGATGTAGAATCTGAAAAGTTTATATCATTTACTAACTAGTCTTGATATTTTTGTTCAAATTGTGGTAATTGGAAAGACATATTGCAATTTTAGAATTTTAGTCCTATTCTACACATAGCAAGTGTTCAATTGCACATGGTTCCATCAAATTTAAGTTTGATATGATTTTTGAGAATTTTTCAAATTTGATTGTAGTTTGCTAAAATTTCATTTATTTATGTAAAATATGAAAGAATTTGAGATTGGCAAGGCTAGGGAGTGCTAATCCAAGGGATGAAACTTATTGTATACTAACTTGGGACTGGTAAGGCTAGGGAGTGCCAACCCAAGGGACCGGTATGATGAAATTATATATGTACAAACTTGAATCACACTTAGGGATGAAAATTGTGTGTTTACAATCCAAGAGCTATTATATTAGAAATGTGATATTAATTGATACTAGTATTTCACACAATTATGTTGTGTTAGTTATGCCTTGTGCATTGTTGATGGTGGTTGATGATTTTGGATGGTTCATTTGTATACGGTAATCGATGTATGTGTGGTATGTGTTGGGATATCAAATATGTATGATTTGCATTAAAGCATGAGTGCTTGTACTTGGATGTAAGATTAAGAAATTTCTACTGAGCTGTGTATGCTCACCTATTCCTCTACAGGTACTCAAAATGATGTTTGTACTAGTGATGTTCCAAAGCTTTCCTAGAGAGTCTGGATGTTTGCATGCATGCTATAGTTTGGGGAAACGTGTTGGCTTAGCATAGATTATGATAGACAATTTTGTCGTATAGATAGGAAACCATGTTCTAAAGTTTAGATATCAGCATTTATAAAAGTCTATCTTGAATAGATAGCTAGATCTTTGTACTTGATACATGTGAAATGTATAAAAAAGGATACGTGTATGTTAGAAAATGATCTTGGATGATATGTACTTAGATGTTTATGAATTTCAATCTTAGCCAAAAGAAAAAAAATTACACATTTTTCTATTTATATTTTTTTATCACACCTAAAGTCTCCATATAAAAGATTTTGGGGCGTGATAGATATGATTAACTTTAGGAGGCATTCTCTTTTCCCTTGAAGGCGGGAAAATTGTCTCATCAGAATGACAATATGCAAAACGTGTAGTAAAGATCACCCATCATAGATTCCAAATATCTAACAATAGAAGGAGAATCGTAACCTACATAGATCCCTAATCGACGTTGAGGTCCATTTTTGTCCGCTTTGGGGGAGTACTAGGAACTTGTATAGCACAAGCAAAAGTCCATAAATGAGATATATTTGTTGTTGGTCAAGTACAAGTTGTGATAGAGAATACTCATGATAGGCAGTAGGCCTTAATCTAATCAATGATGCAGCATGTAAATAGTATGGCCTCAAGTAGAAGTTGACAACTGCATTCTCAATAATAAAGTACGTGCAATTATTTGTAGTCATTTTATAAGTGACTTTGCTCAACCATTTTGGGTATGAACATATAGGAGAGAGTGCTCAATATCAATTTCAATGGACATATAATAACCATCAAAGACTTTGATGTACATTCACTAGCATTATTAAGATGCATTGACTTAATAGGATGGTCCGAAAAATATGTCCATAATTTAATAATTTGAGCAAGTAGTTTAGCAAATGCAACATTTCTAGTTGATAACAAACGCACATGAGACCACTGTGTGGAAGCAACAAAAGGACCATAAAGTAATGAAATGGTCCACTCGGTTGATGAATGGGTCCACATATATCCCCTTGGAATCTCTATAAAAAAAAAATTGGGGATTCAAGACTGATCTTAAAAGGAGATGGTCTAACAATCAACTTTCCTTGTGAAAAAGTGAGACAAAAAGTTTCATTAGACAGAGAATTTTTTGATTCTTTAGTGAATGTCCAATTGTACTCTCAATAATCTTATGCATCATTGTTGATCCTGGGTGATCAGATGGTCATGCCCTAACATAAAAGTCTTAAGATCGTTGAATTTCTGGTTCATGACTGTGTAGGCTTCAATGGACCTTATTGTCACGAGCTTAGAGTTTTGCGCAGCTGCTCGTGCGGCACTTAGGCAACTTGAACCCGAAAGTTGCTAAGTAAGCCTAGAAGTTTGCTTCTCGCTCAAGGAGAAGTTAGGACCGTTGAGCTTAAGAGCTTTAGAGGCTAGAAGAAGAGATGGAACTTAGAGGCAAGTATTGCAAATGCAAAGAGCTTTGTATTACACGAATGCTTGCTTACAATGCTTTGTATTTGTGTATTGCTTGGTTTAGCTTGGATTTGTGGGGATACCTTACAAATGAGCCATGGAGGGGTATTTATACTAATCCACCTCCTAAATGAATGGCTAGGATTTAATACATCCAATGGCCATAAATGAGACCCACCTAATTTAGGTGTGGTAGGTGAACTACCTTTGACAATGTATATTTACATGTGATAGTTATACATATTTGACTTGCTAGAGTTTTTAGAAAATGGGCTTGGGCTTGTATGTCTTCTACAAATCAGGCCAAGCCTTTGTGCACCTTTTGGGCCATTCTAGCAAGCAAATTGGATGGGCCATAACATGCACCCATTCCTTGGTGTGTTTCTACGCAAACTTGGTGCAAACCCGTACTCACGTCGCGCCTCCCCCACCTGATTTCGCGACGCCCGATGTATCACTAGTTGCGGATGAGTGGTCTTGCCTCCATGTTGACGCTTCCTCTTCGCGTGCTTGGATGGCTTCTTGGTTGCCTTCTTTGGTTCCGCGATCTTGGGTGGTGTCATGTGGTGAGGCGCTATGGATGGAGGTTTGGCATCGGGCTCTAGCTTTATTTGGTGAGCCTCTTGCCCAGGCGGTAGCCTTCTTCGTAGCTTTTGGGTAGTAACATCCTTGTACTTCTCAAGGATGGCCTGGATTTGCTTTGGAATTGGATCCTTGGCAATAGTGGTGTCCTCCCCATCATGTACCTCTCGAACGGTGGCAAGGAACCTCAGATCTTCCTTTATTCCTTGCTTGAGTTGTAGTGCGGACATCATCTTGCTCTCGACTTTGGTTGCACGTTCTGCCATGACCATGCATGATTGACTCCCATCGAGGATGTTGAGGGAGTTAGATGCTGGTATGGGGAAAGCATGGGCTTGGTCGAAGAACTCCATGCCCAACACTACTTGGAAGTCGTCCATGGAGACGATGGAGAAATCAAGTTTTCCGCTCCATGCACCCAATTGCGTTGGTGTCGCTTTGGACACACCCACTATAGCTTTGGCGGGTGAGTTTATCGCCTTGATGGTGCCACCTCGATTGATATATTTGAGGCCCAACCGTTTGGCCTCTTCCTCGAAAATGAAATTGTGCGTGGCTCCCGTATCAAGCATCGCACGCACATCCTTGCCATTGATTGTGGCGCTTACATACATTAGACCCTTTTGCATAGGGGTAGGTCTTTTGAGTGTGCCAATTGTGCGGAGAGAACCCATCTCCGCTTGTGGCTCCTCATTATGGACACCCTCATGTTGAGCAGCTAGGGCGTTGAGGGTCTTCCTCTTTCGGCAATCACGTACCCAATGAGGGCCATCACAAATAAAACAAGGACTTTTAGGTTTAGGGGTTTCGAACTTACCTTTGTTAGGTGTGTCTCGTTTGTCCTATCTGAAAGCCTTGCGTGCACCACCATCCCTTCGGTCATGTCCTTTCTTGGCATTCCGCTCTCCCCTACCTTTCCCATGGTTGGGCTTCCTTTCCTTGGATTGGGACATGTAATCAACGAGGGATTCGGCCACGGATATGGCATCATCAAGGTTTTGCACACCATATATATATATATATGTATATGTATATATATATATATGTATATAAAGTAATCTGCTTCCCTTTTTGCATATTTCACATAGGCTTTTTTGACTTTTCCTTTTCCCTTCATGAGCTGTCTGTGAAAGACTCCCTCACGTTCATTGCAATTAGACAATTCATCATCACAATAATACAAGCTTCAAATTCACTCTTTCTTATGATTGGCTGAGTATTTTCTTTTCTTTTGTTTTCTTGGTAAAACATGATTGGCTTAGCTGAAAGTGAACATCTTGTTTTCTATAGCACCATGTTGGTTTCATTACAGTGTTAAATTGTGGAGATTAGACATGAAATGTTGATACTGCAATTTCGTTTTATAGCTTTTGGACAGTGATAATTTTGTACATTTAACTTGGACCTTGTATGGAGACAAAATTACAACTTCAAGGTCCAGTTTGATAGTGTTATTATTTATGCAATCTTGAAAACATAATTAGAAGTGACAATGAAGGTTGGTGATGATAATAATGATTTTTGTTTTTGAAAAATATCAATATCCAAATTCTAAAACAATAAATGCAAAAAGCAAGTATTGGAAGTCAACAGTAACAACATAAATACTGAAATAGAAAAGAAATTCAACATATGTATTTCATTGTGCATTGACAATATTATGATAAAGAAGAAACAATTAAAATGATTATTATCAATAACCATCGTAGTTTTAATCCAGTTAATAATAGTCTTAGTAAGTGCTGTAGCAGCATGCCAACATCCTCTAAGCTGCAGCATCTTAACAGCCACATGGGCAGGCAATATTTTCAATTGATGGGGTGGGTAGGAGCAGCTAATTTAATAGTTAAACAATTCAAATTGAAATTGAAATCAAACTTATAATGATTGCACAATAGCCTCCCCAAAAGGTTTTCATTTTTAAGTTGTTTTGATTATGTTTATGGTAGCTAATTTAAAATTCCATGAGCAAAATAGCTTGTAGAGCTCAGCTTGCGAACTTCCCACCTCAAATTAATAGACAACTAGCTAACAATTTGGACCAGATTCTACACCTTAATCTTTACAAGACAACAAAATTAAAATAAATAAATAAATAAATAAGAAAAGGAACCACTTAAGATCTCATGAAAAAAAATATCTTGATAAATGCATCGAGTAAGAAAATTTAATGTATGTATTAGAGTGGGAGTTAGGAATTAGGGGGCCAACTAATGGCCAAGGTTTCTTTCTTTTTTTTTTTTGCATAGAAAATTACTTATTTATAGAGTGCTTATCAGTTACAGGGAGAGTGACATGCGCATTCATGACTAGTCTTGTTAATTCAATAGAATGGCATGGCCAAGCCCAATGTTACATTACAAGTGAGTGAGTGACAAGATGTGCTAAATCTATTGAAAAAATTTGACCTTTTCTATTGAGACGCTTATCTATGCAGAGTCAGCCTTTATTAGTCTTCCCCCTCTCAATAATGTTTTGCTGCACAATGAATATGACTTTATTATTGGTAACCACTAAGTCACTAACCAAGAAACATGCTTTTTTGACTTTTCCTTTGCTATAATATTTCACTTTGGTGTTCAATTCATATTTTGGTACTTCTTGTTGTCCAGTGAAAGAAACTCTAGTGGAGCAGTCTATGAGAATTATTGTTTATACATTAAAGAGTTCCTGACCTATTCATAATGTGCATTTTTGTTGTTTGTATCCTTTTTTAAATTAGTATACAAGCCATCATTGCTAATTGCTTAATTAAATATGGTATTAGGAAAAGAAAGTAGTCAACTTTTGCAATGTAATTCGTTGATCTATTCCTATACTCTAAATTATCCATTTATTTGAAAGTGGTTTTTTGGGATAATTCTTAAAGATTAAAGACTTTGATATCTTTATTAGTTCTATAAAGTCATGAAATGCTTTTATATCATAATCGCCTGCACCTTTGAAGACATAATAGGAAGCAGATAACACAGATCAAATATTTTAGCCTTTCAACCTTGGACTATATGATGCTAAATATAATAATAAAAAAATAGCTAAGATTCTCTACAATACTGTTTATTGATTCTCGTTTCATGAACTAGTAAAAGAGATTTGCTTATTGCTTTGCAAGCACTTATACATGATTCCACGCTGCAAGCACAATGAAAATTGTAGTTATACATAATAGAAATAATGTTAGTAGACTTTCCTCATCTTTCAAGGTCTTATAAATTTTGTGAAATGTTCATTAGAATGGATTTTATGTGCAGTAATCCAGGAAAACACTAAGACTTTAATTCTAAATATTCATGATTACAGATTACTTACTCTCTAGGAGTTAATTACAATACTAGTTTTCCTTGGGAAGACTTCTTATTCATTTTTCAATAAGTTAGATATGATTGTTATTTCTATTGCATGCCAAAAAAGGGATGAAATTGGTAGGTAAGGAGAGAGGTCGTGAGAAGCACACTCCACATGTAGAAACTACTAAGGTAAAAAGATATTTCAGTTTTAACAATATAATTTGTCTATTTTTGTAATACCATCTAAATATTTTTTACTGCATTTTAGCAAAGACATTGTTATTTGAGATTGCAACCTAATGGCATAATAATGTCTACTGGAAGTATAGTGATGGATGGGAAGTCGAACAAGACAGTTTGGATTGACACATGTATGGATAAATTTTCTGAACTGCCTATACCATTGAATGAAGATCTGCCAGTAACCATAAATGAAGCAGTTGGGAAACATGTACAATGGCCTGCAAATTTTGTTGAAGAATCTGAACTTCTTGCTAAAACAAATGAGGTAAAAAGTGATGATCTAAATTTATATCTTACTTTATATCTAACATGTCTCAAGTTTATCTTCAATAGTCAAATGTTGCTTGCATTTTTTGTGTATTATAATGTATAATTTACCAATATCAATCTCCCAAAAAAAGAAAGTCAGTCAGGAGCTGAAAGCACTGGAAAGGGATACATATCAAAACAGGAGGCAGATTGTTAAGCCTGATGTAGTTTCAAAGTTGGAAAAATTTATCATTCTTGGAATGGATAAGATAAAACAGATTAGAGTTGACTTTGATGAGGGAATATTTGGTTACCCTTTTCACACTTATTTGTCTCATGGTGATATGAGCTACATTATCGACTGTAAAGAGTTATCACAAAACTGTATCTCTATTTATATGACGTTCGATAACATATCCCTTCAAGTTTTAAAATATAAATTAGCATCAGTTAAGGTTTTTCATTGTTTTGGTTCAGTTTTAGTTACATGCACAAGTAATTATTGATTTTGTTGTGTTTTATGTTTTCATTAGCATTATCATCATTACATATTGTAGTGATCTCTTTAAGACACTGGAAGGAGATCACTATAAAAAAAGCTAAAAACATTTGGAGATAGAAAGTTTGTTTGTCTCCCTTTCAACCGAGGGTACATTTACGATAACAACATACAATATTAATTTAAGATCATAGTTATGGGTTTTTAGTATTTTTGTTACCTATAATGTTTGCAAAAATGGTGGCTGCAGACACCATTGGACTGTTGTTGTCATCAACATGGCCGCCTTCACAGTATATTATCTTGATATTTTATGCAGATTGTTGTTCTTAATTTATAATCTTTGTTATGTATTTAATGATAAGAATGCATATATAGGATAAGAATATATATAATATGGCTATGTACTTTTATGGAGAATTGTCTTACAATGTAAAGAATTTGAAGGATAAAGCTTGTGTTGAGTTTTGTAGTGTACGAAAGTTATGAATAATATAACTAAAAATAGTAATGTAAATTGGGATAAAATTTTTACGTGGTTCAGTTATAACCAACCTACATCCATGGGCAACAAGAGTTGCAATCCACTATGTTGTATGTGTTTACACTCAACTTAGGACTCTTTATAGTGGTAGACACTCGCTTACTCACTAACCTAATCTACGTAAACTTGATCAACTTTGATCACAATCATAGTCATTCATACACTTTTCTGATGCTGTTCTTTCTCTGTCATGATTATCTTAATTATACACAGTTAAGAATAACATAACACCCATAATTGGTACAGACATATGTGATTACTCAACTCTCTTAAGCTCATACGATCTATAACAATTAACCAATGCCTAAAGCATTACACAAGACATAAAAACATATAAAAGACGCACTCAAACTTGCTCTTACTTGCTCTCTCTCAATTTGTCTTGAATGCGCTAAATGCCTTACTCCAAAAGTTATGAAGATAGCTTTATATAGTATTTGATATCAATTGCAATCCTCGTTAAGATCCTGTAAAATCTAAATAAAACTTATAAGGAAAGTTTGGATAACAATCAAACATTATAGAAAGTGATAATATATTTTCCTAAGTAAACGAGAATACTTAAATAATATCCTAATATAATAAGAGATAATTAATACAAATATAAAACTTCTTATTCAACTAGGATACCAAATCCAAACTTATTCTATTCAACTAGGATACCATATCAAAACTTATCCTATCCTAATCAAAATTCTCCTAATACAAAATATCTTATATAAAATAAATGAGATTAGGAAAATATCTACATTTAATATTTTTATCACATGATGACAAAATACTCATATGTAATTCACATGTCATGTGTGCCATGTCTAGAACCAATAATCTTCCTATTTGGCATCTTGTGATGAAAACATCTAAATATTTAAAAAAAAATGTATGAATATATGTAATGCAACTAAAATGAAACACATAAACAAAAACTATAATGACAACCTAAAAAATAAAAAAATAACCGAATAACACCAAAAACATCCATACTTCTCCCCCTTATTTTCTAAAGAAGTGCCAAAATATAAAAGAAAATTAAAATGATAAACAAAACTCCCCCTGACTAAATGTTCACCTCTTCAAATTGTGCATAAATGTGATTTTTTTAAAAAAAACCAAGAAACTAATTAAATCAAGTACTCCTGCAACTGAACAAACTCCCCCTCAAATCAATTTCGCTGATCTAAAACTTTTGACACATCAAAATACACTTAAGAGGATCAAACTGAGTCAAACATAAAGTATTGATCGTAAGTTGTGCAAACCGTAATTGAAAACAGTCAAAATTCACATAACAAAAATATTTGGACACCATATAATCTTTTTATAACCAAGCATGTATTAGAGCTATGGATAAACATCAAACATAAATAATTTTTCATTATTTTATTACTTAATCCAATTAAGTGGTCAACTTGAACATGCTTATTACACACACAAAAGTTAATCTTAATGTGAATTTTCTGAATGAATACAGTAGCTTTCACACATGTATAGAGGTAGTCCTTTTCCATTTGAGTGGGTAACCTCAACATATTTTCAAGAAACATTGAAGTTACTCTCAATGGATGGCTTTCACACATCATATACTAGTAGCCCTCTCTATATTTAATATGAAATTACTAGTAAAATTATACCAATAAAATAGCTCAAGCATGCTTTAAATATAAATAGACTAATGATGCTACAGATATAAACATAACTAAACACTGTTATAATTCGAGTAACTGATAAATGCCAATGTCGTTTCTCAATTTTTCAACTCTCAGTGCATCTTAGTGCTTACATGAACAGGTCAACTAGATGATTCTCAGACGAAACATGCTCATTGCAGATAATCTTTGATTCAATACGTTTCTAAACAACACTTTTTGTCATCACTTGTCTGGCTAAAAATTTTCAAACACTTTTTTTTTCCTGTCACATGTTTAAAACAAGCACAATCATTATTTGAAGAAAAATTAAGTGCAGCAACTTTACAGTGAGCTTCATGTTTCTTAGCTTAAACCTGTCGTATCTTATGTGACTATCTAAACTGACTTGCCTTGTTCTTTAAAAAATTTTGTAATTTATAGCACCTAGGTCTAATGTGGCCTTTAACACCACAAAAATAGCAAGTAAGAATAAATTTTCTTACCTTTTCTGGATTTGAAATGGAAGAATTCATTGGGGAAGCAAAATCAGTCATATCCTTAAAACTTAAGTTAGAAGTGTTACCGAAATTTGAAGCTTTAACAAACACTGTCTTTGATGTTGAAGTGTCATTCTTTTCATCATACCCTAGACCATGTTTGATGGAGTTATCACGGTCTAAACTCAGAATTTGATCAAGCTTTGTTGAGCCTATTTTGAGTTGATTAATGCACTTGTTTGTCTCATCCAATTCTGCAATAATTTTCTGGATACATTCTGTCTTGTCTGTAACAGCAGCTTTCAGTTTTAGGATTTTTTCATTTGTAGATGCTATTTCGCTCTTGAGCACTTCTTGTTCATTCTGAAGAGTTTTGATCTGTATTTTTTTGGCTCTCCCACATCTCATAAAGTGCACTATATACTCCTAAAGTTCTCTATAGTATTCAGCATCCTTCTCAGCATCTGACTCATCAATGTCTGATCTGTTCAGTTCTGTTATGTTGGACACAACATCTTCAAGTATGTCAAACACAACCATTTACTCTTTATATGAAATAGTCCTATTAAATGCTAAAAAATTGTTAGAGTCGTCTTCATCTGTTTCTAAGTCATCATAACTCCATGCTACACATAAACTCTTTTTCTTCTTGTAAATAGGACACTCAGCTTGAATGTGTCCAAATCCCTTGCATTCATGACATTGAATTTGACATTTTTTCTCAATCTTCTCTTGATTTTTCTTTGCAAGCTCTTTAAGAAATTTTATAGCATTAAAGTTCTCTGAATTTTTCTTTTTGAGATTTTTCTTCATATATTTGATAAAATTCTTTGTCAGATGAGCAAGTTCATCATCGGAATCATCAAGATTTCTGTCATATTTTTCTTCTTTTTCTAAACAACTAATAAAGACAATACTCTTTTCCCTCCTTCTTGACTATAAACCCGTCTCATATGCTTGAAGAGACCCAATCAACTCATCAACTCGCAATAATTTCACATTAATGCTTTCTTCAATAGTTGTGACCTTAGGTTGAAATTTTTCTGGTAAAGATCCAAGTATCTTGCCAACAATTTTAGTCTTATTATATTCCTCACCAAGCATGTAAGCAAAGTTAGTAATTTCACAAACTCTAGAATGAAAATCACTAATGGTTTCTTCTTCATGCTTAACTAAGTTCTCAAATTTAGAAGTCAAAGTAAGCAACTTATATTCTTTAACCCTTTGAGTACCTTCATTCTTTACCTCAAGGATATCCCAAGGTTCTTTTGCAATGGTGTACTTTGAAATTAGTCTGAACTATTGAAGGTTGACAGCATTAAAAATAGCATTGATGCGTTTAGAATTCCACCAGCTAATCGATATTCAGCTTCACTCCACTCATTCTGTGGTTTCTCAATTTGCTGCCTAGCGTCATTGATTTTTGATAGGGGTGTTCAGCCATGAACAATGCTCTTCCACACTCTTTCATCAATTGATTTGATGAAAGCTCTCATCTTGACTTTCCAATAGGCATAGTTTGCATCTTCAAGTAACGGTGGTTGAGTGACCGATCCTCCTGTCCAAAATCCTTCCATACCTACAAAAAAACTGATCTACATTAGTATGTCAGTGGACATGCTATAATACTAATTTTTGGGGCGTATGGAAGTTACGAATAATATAACTGAAAATAAGAATGTAAATCGGAACAAGATTTTTACGTTGTTCGATTATAACCAACCTATATCCACAGGTAACAAGAGTTGCAATCTACTATGTTGTATGTGTTTACACTCGACTTATGACTCTTTATAGTGGTAGACACCCTCTTACTCACTAACATAATCTACGTAAACTTGATCAACTTTGATCACAACAATAGTCTTTTATACACTCTTCTGATGCTGCGCTTTTTCTATCATGATTATCTTAACTACACACAGTTAAGAATAACATAACACTCGTAACTGGTATAGACACATGTGATTACTCAACTCTCTTAAGCTCACATGATCTATAACAATTAACCAAAGCCTAAAGCTTTACACAAGACATAAAAACAAATAAAAGATGCACTCAAACTGGCACTTGCTTCCTCTCTCTCAATTTGCCCTGAGTGCGTTGAATGCCTTACTTCAAAAGCTATGAAGATAGCTTTATATAGTATTTGATATCAATTGCAATCCTTGTCAAGATCCTGTAAAATCTCAATAAAACTCATAAGAAAAGTTTGGATAACAATCAAACATTATAGGAAGTGATAATATACTTTTCTAAGTAAACTAGAATATTTAAATAATATCCTAATATAATAAGAGATAATTAATACAAATATAAAACTTCCTATTCAACTAGGATACCAAATCCAAACTTATTCCTATGCAACTAGGATACCATATCAAAACTTATCATATTCTAATTAAAATTCTCCTAATACAAAGTATTTATATAAAATAAATGAGATTAGGAAAATATCCACATTAAATGTTTTTATCACATGATGACAAAATACTTATATGCAATGCACATGCCATGTGTGCCACGTCTAGAGCCAATAGCTTGAATGCTTTTTTTTTTTCTTGCTTTTCATGTGTAGGATCTTCTACAATGCGTGTATTGTGGATTTACATGAAGAAAATGGTTTCTTTATTATTTCTCTTGAGAAATTTTTTTGTTTTTTGTTTTTTCATCTTTATGCATGCCTTGCTGGGATATATCTGAATTTGCTAGAATATACTCAATCATTTTTAGGACTTAATTAACCTAATGGCCATCATAGGAAAAAGATTCTAGCAATAGATTTTATAACTAAAATTCATATTTTTTTTGTCTTTATGTTTTATTACAAGTTATTAATTTATTTAATTAAATTCCTATATTTTCGAAACTACAAAATATATAAAAAACCTATTTTAAATAAAAAAAATATATAATAATAATATATATGATATAGTCAGGTATCATATATTATTATTATTATTATATTTTTTATTTTTCTAATTAATCATACTTGCCATAAAAAAAGAGTCAAATAAGAGACTATTATGAAAGCCATATATGCCATTCAGGTGACAGTCGAATATGGTTTTTGCAACATATTTGACTGCTAGAACCAAACAAATATTCATACCATTTTGTATTTTCCGGCCCTTATGTCCCTACCTATTTGACGGTTATAGTCACATTTTATTGCATTCCTTGGCTTATATATTTGACTAGAAACGGTGAGTCAAATATATTACTGTACTTATTTGGTTGTTTGACCCACAGTCAAATAAGTCAAACATTATCATATTTGATGGTGACATACCTAACTCACGAAAATAGTCAAATATTTAGTTATTTGACTACTTTTAGTAGTCAAATTTTAGGTTTTTTCTTGTAGTGGTATGGACCCTGATATAGTGTTAACTTTTACTTCTAGAAAAGTTAACTTCAGAAAATATTTATTCTCCTTCAGGAGTGCATTTGTTGTTGTACTATCAACTAGACATAAATCTTCATCTCTTCTAAAGGCAAGTATTTTACTTTTCTTGTCCATAACCTTTTGTTCAAGAAATAATATATTATGTACCATCACAAAAGATAACATCAAATTAAATTTCAATATCAAATTAATTCATTTGACCATTTTATCACATTTAAGAAAGTGATATAATATCATTCACTTCGGGGAATGATGTCTTTTACTTCTAGGAATGGTTTAGTAACATTCACTTCAGAGAATGTATGGAATCAGTAGGAAAATCTTTAGTGGATCAGTTGTTTAGATTTTCGTGGTGATAATTTAATGGCCCTCAATTTATCCTTCAAGGATAAACTTTAATTATATCTCATGGATGCATATCAAGAATACAATAATAATCAAAATAAAGGAAATTAAAGATACGATAAGAATTGCAATGACTGTAAAGTGTAATAAGTAAATTTAAACAATTAAATATCTCAAAGAAATCAATGTATGTATAGTACTTCAGGCACTAATAGTATAATCATAAAGCAGCACAATGGGGCTATGAGCAACGTTTGATCTACTCCCTTTGGAGTTTTTGATTCACAACTTCTGGCTTAATTATGTCTTGAAATCCTGTAATCCTAAACTATTCCATTAGAATTGGGCCCTTTGTAATATTATTGTTCACTGCTAAACAAATCTCTCATTTAATTTATTCCAAAGGGCCAATGGATTAGTTATGGTAACGTATTCAGATTTTAGGCTTTTGTTGAGGTAATCACGCAAAATTATCATGGTCCTGGATTGCTCTTGCAGGGATGCAGTATTTCCATTATTTATGATTTCTCCGATGCCCGTGGAGTCCAAGTGAAGTGTGACATTTTTAGCCCATTCTAAATAATTGCCTCCATCATGCATCATTGGCTTAAATATCAACTTTTAGAAATTTGCCATTATCTATTAATCAAAACGAAATCAATTATTTGCTTTGCAAAATAACATAAATATAAATTTATTAGAAATTAGAACTTCAGGTTCTAAGTAACATAGCATAAACAATAAATAAAATGTAATTGACAATAACGATAAACAAAATAAAGTAAATGTAATTTGAACATATTTGCAATATCATATTAGGAATAGTAAATTTAATATTTAATTGCCAAAGAACTTAAAGTCACGGCCAAGTAAATTTAAGTCAGAAAACTTTAAGTCGCAGCCAAATAAAAATAAATTGAAAAATGTAAACAATAATGTTAATGCAATAAAGTGAGAAAATTTATAGATTCAGAACTTTAGATTTTGGTTTAAGAATTTATAATTCAAAACTTTAGGTTTTCAAATGAATAAGAATCAGGACATCAAGTTCTTGTTTACACAAACTTCAAGTTGTAAAATATTTACATCTAACGATAATGATACAATAATATTATAATTTGGAAAAATAAAAACGTAAATAAAGTATAATCAACAATAACAATATAAGGTAAATATACCAATAACTTTAGGTTAGACTGATTAACATAATAAATAAATAACAATATAATAAATAATATTTGGATCAAACGTTATTCCCTTATATGAAAGATCTAATATAATGATAACCACATAGTATACTTATAAGTATAACTATATCAAATGATAAATAATGTAACGAATAAAAGTGGATAATATGATAAAAAATGTCATTCTTATCGACTATTTTTCTTCAGTAATCGTGCTGATAACCTTTTATAAAGCATGGGAACGGAGTTTGCCAAGCTTGATGGAATAAGTAAAATGGCGTTTGCTGGGAGATTTAAGAATAAAAGCGGCTGAAAGATTTATGGTAGTGGGACCGTGAAGAGAGAATTAAGGGAGAAGAGAAGAGAAATTATATGAGAGGAGAAAATTGGAAATTTGATTTCCATTCATCTGTATAATTAGAAGCAAAAAAGTGCTATACTTGTAGACGTGAGAACCACCTCGAACCTCCCTTGTTCACCAATCAGATATTGCCTATACTATTACCAATAACCATTTGTCAATTTATGAATCAATAACAAGATAACACGAATTTCACAAATTCTTCTTCACTAAACACATGTAGGTGGTGGTAAATCCACTTATGTTTACAACAAAAGTTAGATTGTTTTACTTAAAAAGGGCGTAACTGTAATCTAATTAAAAGGGGGGATAAAACTGATTGTTGATTTTTCAGGAGGAGCCCCGCCTCCCAATTCCTCTTCGATCCCGTTTCCTACCATTCTAATACATGGAATGGAATTTTGTCAGCAAATGAAATTATTCTCGCCTCTTATAAAAAAATTAAAAAGAAAAAAGAATTTACCACTTGTCCAAGGTACTATCGATGACATGTTCCTTTACATCGGTCGGCTATCTCCCATGAAAAAAAAAAAAAGGGGAAAAAATTCCAAAAAAAAGGGGCCACATCAACATTAAAGATGTTCAGTGGCTTCCACATCTGATGCGTACTGGTCAAAGATTCTTTGCATCTCTTGTACTCTTTAGTTTGTAATTTTCTCAGCCTTATCTCCACCCCTCTCTTTTAACGTACACCTCAACCCCTCTTTCTCTCTCCCTCTTCGTTCTCACTCCGCCGTATCCTATCTTTAACCACCCTTAATATTTTCTCACTCATTCGCTTACAGTCACTTGTTACGTGCTACTCTCTCTGTCTATGGAATCCACACACTTTATTCGCTTCCTTTTTCTCTTTGGTGGCATCGCCACCTTGTTACTTATCACATGGGTCAACTACCCCTACGCCCCACCTGACACCACTGACCTCTTCGACTGCTATTCCTATTCCTCGTGGTGCACCTCCAAGAATCGCTTCCAAAACAGACAAAAACTAAACAATCTCCTCAAAAAACCCCCCCGCAGCCGCCGTCACCACCACCACGATGCATCAGACACCCCCCACCATCCTCTAGACCCACTCACCATCCAAGAACTCAACCGCGTCCATACCATCCTCTCTTCCCACGCGCTCTTCAAGGCCTCCTCGGCCTACGCGCTTCACTCCGTCACCTTGGAAGAGCCCGACAAGTCACTCGTCGTAAAATGGAAAAAAGGCGACCCGCTCTTGCCAAGAAAAGCCAACGTCGTGGCACGTGTGAAGAACAAGTCACACGTATTGACAGTAGACTTGACGACCGAGGAAGTGTCCGTCCACGAGACAACTCCACAGTCAGGTTATCCGACCATGACTGTGGAGGACATGACGTCAGCAACACGGGCCCCTCTTTCGAGCGCGGAGTTCAACCGCACGATCTCGGAACGAGGAGTTGACATGAAGGACTTGGCTTGTCTTCCGATTTCGTTGGGTTGGTTCGGGAAACGTGAGGAGAACAGGAGGTTGATTAATGTACAGTGCTACTCCATGAAGGACACTGCAAACTTTTACATGCGACCAATCGAAGGTTTGACTGTGCTTCTCGACTTGGACACGAAGGAAGTGGTGGAAATATCAGATAAGGGGAGGAACATACCCATACCAAAGGCCGCCAACACGGATTATAGATATTTCGCCAACAAAGAAATAAAGTTGATCAACCCGATATCGATAGAACAACCAAGAGGCCCGAGCTTTGTAGTCGAAGATGAGCATATGGTTAAATGGGCAAACTGGGAATTTCATCTGAAGCCCGACCCGAGAGCCGGAGTGATTGTTTCTCTGGTTCGGGTGAAGGACCCGGAAACTGGTGAGGTGAGGAACGTCATGTACAAGGGGTTTTCCAGTGAATTGTTTGTGCCTTACATGGATCCGAGTGATGCGTGGTACTTTAAAACGTATATGGACGCGGGTGAATACGGGTTCGGGTTGCAGGCTATGCCTCTTGACCCACTTAATGATTGTCCGCGGAACGCCTATTTTATGGACGGTGCGTTTGCGGCAGCTGATGGCACGCCGTACGTCCGATCAAACATGGTATGCGTATTTGAAAGCTATGCTGGTGATATCGGGTGGCGACACTCGGAGAGTCCGATAACGGGTATGGAGGTAAGGTGTTGGGTCCGAGAGTATGAGGAAGTCTTGTATTTTATATTGTACTTATTAAGATTAAAAAAAATCACCAAGTGGTGCCTTCTATTTACGTTATTAGAACTTAAAGTCGCGTCATGATACAATTTATGGTTTATTTTAAGAAAACCGATCAAGTTAGTAGAATCTACTAAATATTGAAACCAAATTATGTATTTTTCTTAAATAAACGTAGAAGGGCAACTTTGATTGTTTTTTAAATTTTTTCTTAGAAATGAAAGACTCTATCCTATCGGTATGTTTGTGATATAATTTTAGTTAAAGTTGTCTGCATTGATTGTTTGTTTTGTCATTTTTTTTTTCTTTTTGCAGATCAGAGAAGTAAGGCCAAAGGTGACGTTGGTGGTTAGGATGGCTGCATCAGTGGCAAACTATGATTATATTGTTGATTGGGAGTTCCAAACAGATGGACTAGTCAGAATTAGAGTATGTGACTTGATTTTCTGATAATTTTAGTGCGTGACTGCTTGAAATTGTCAATCATGGCCACATATGCTTTTTTCCTACTTTAGCTTTGATTTTCAATGGATGGCTGTAGTTTGATTGGACAGTTGACTTTCTGATACTAATTTGAGAATTCTTAATCACAGGTTGGACTAAGTGGGATTTTGATGGTGAAAGGAACACCATATGAGAACATGAACCAAGTGACTGGCCAAGAAAATCTCTTTGGCACCCTTTTATCTGAAAATGTGATTGGTGTAATCCATGATCACTACATCACATTCTACCTTGACATGGACATTGATGGCTCTGATAATTCCTTTGTAAAGCTAAATATTCAGAGGCAAGAAACCGCGCCTGGGGAGTCACCAAGGAGGAGCTATTTGAAAGCTACAAGAAATGTGGCCAAAACGGAGAAAGATGCACAAATTAAGCTTAAACTCTATGACCCAGCTGAGTTCCATGTTATCAATCCAAGCAAAAAGACGCGGGTGGGGAACCCCGTAGGGTATAAGGTGGTTCCTGGTGGCACTGCTGCTAGCTTGCTAGACCTTGAAGATCCACCACAGAAGCGAGGAGCATTCACAAATAACCAGATATGGGTCACTCCGTATAATCGGAGCGAGGAGTGGGCAGGTGGGTTGTTTGTTTACCAGAGCCAGGGCGAAGATACCCTTGCAGCATGGTCTGACAGGTGAGAGCTTAAGATGATCCTTGCTCTTACTATTTAATTTACAAAATTAAATAAGTTGTGCTATCAAGTTTGAATCCAAAATTTTCTTTTGCAGGGATCGATCGATTGAGAATAAAGACATTGTGCTTTGGTACACGCTTGGCTTCCATCACATACCATGCCAGGAGGATTTTCCGATTATGCCTACTGTGTCATCAAGCTTTGATCTGAAGCCAGTGAATTTCTTTGAGAGCAACCCCATTCTTCGGATCCCACCTAATCGTGAGAAGGATCTTCCTATTTGCGAGGCTGCTGCTTCAGCTTGAGAACCTATTGTCTGTCGCTGTAGAATTTACATGAATAGTATGGAACGGCTGCGTTGTATATGTATAAAATTTCTCTAGCATATAAGGGTAGCCACCAATAAAATCTATGTCAGGACTTCTACTGGAGTCCCAATTCTTGAAGACCTTACGGATTCGGTTGTAGCTTTTTGTTAATTAATTATGTTTCTTATGTTTTTTATTGTAAGGCATGACAAGTGCCTTTTCCGTTTCTCAAAGTCCAAAGAGCTCAGCTTAAGCATACAGATGTTTAATCATCAAGATCTCACTAAGTGTTTGTTCACTCCGGTCAAGTTGATCCCCGAATGGGACATAAAATTTTTGTGACTGTTGGCGCAGTAACACATGCGGACAAGAAAAGCTAAGCAGAGCTCGAGTTTGGAGTCTTGAGAATCTAAATAAACACAGGCTATTCAATCTTGGGCAAATAATATTCCTCTTGGAATCTTAATATGTGGTAACACTAAAAGATCAATGAATAGTGGACAAAACGAAAATAATTTCAGGACTGCCAATATCTCATGTGACTCTGCGAAACAAATAATTTACAATTGGCTCAGACGTAACAAAAAAGCAACATAATCAATTAAAATAAGCAGCAAATTAAACTAAAACTCTTATCCAAAACGAGGCCATGACGCCTGGTGCCATCGTGATCTTCATCTTTTAATTACAGCCAACCGTAGGGCTTCCCGGTTGATCATTGTTTTGTAACTTAGTGCAGAAACCCAAAGCTGACTCTGAACTGCACTTTGTCTTGCCGTGGAGGTGGAATTGTGTTAATCGATTCTCTTTATCTTACTTTACTCCATTAAAATTTAGCTGTATTGCACTACAAACAACGGCCACAATCAAGATCAAGTATAGGTGACTAAAGGTTGAAAAAGATCAGAAAAGACGCATAACAGGATATTCGCAGGCACCTAAAAGCAAAAGTTAACAAAATGACGAAAAGATAAAAAATTTGAAAAACGTCTAATGTTGGTTGTGATGTTATTGAACAGTTATATAGTGCAAGATACTTGGGAGTGCTTCCAATCTTAAATCAATGATGTCAGATTCCACTTCCAGTAACATTCGGCATCAGAAAGAGAGTACTGAAAGGATGAAAATAAAAATAAAAGAAAAGAAATAGAAAAGCATCGGTGCAATTCCAAGATTTTTTTAAATATATATTTTATAATCTAAAATTTCTAAATTAACAAATTCTCCATTAGTTTTAAATAGTCTATTAACAGTTAGAATCACTTACAACTTGTCAACTTAGCGAAAACCTACTTTAAACAAAAATAAAGATTTCAATGACAGTAACTCCAGATCTATTAGATTTGGACTGAGCTGAAGACTTTAAGCCTAAACCAAGGAATTCATGTCATATATATACCATTTTTTAATTTGACGAGGATAAAATGGTAATTAAAAAAAAGAGGATATATATGCATTATTTGGCAAATACACTGCAATCCAATTTTTTCCTCAAGAATAGTCGCTGCACGCATGCTCGTAAATGTTGTTCTGTTTTCTTCTATGAAGCTAATTAACCTTTGTGAAAACTTAATAAATTACCGCATGAAATTATACATATAACTCATTTACAATCAATTGTTTCTGCACTCTGAGTTGGTAAAATATTATTAGACGATTTATTACATTTAATTCCCTTAGCTTATTTTCATTTTTTACCCATCCAGTGATATTTTGTTAGCTCAGGTTATATAAAAAATTAGTTGTATATGGATTATAAGTATAACATTACTCTTACCGTATTGGTATTATTTTCAATTAACAAACGGTTTAGAAGAGAGGCAGAGGCTAGTAGCAAAAGGCACACCATTAAACAGTAGAGTAATGACGAACTTATATTAATATGTTCTTTCGTGTATTAAGAAAACTATTTTTTTAACATACACGTTTACCAATACATTTAAATCAATATCAACTAAATATCACTTTTAAAATTAAAAAAATTAATTACATATTCTTACCAAAATTTAAAAATAAAAACTCAAAATATACAAATAAATCTACTGATGGGAATATATTTTGGATTATCATGGTAACAGAGAGTTTTGTGCTGCAATACGCATAATACATGACAAAAATATGAGATTTGTGAGGATTCATATAAAAAGCTATTTAGAGATTATGTTCATATGCTTATGTAAAGGGATGGGAAGGATGATAAAATTTAGAATTCTTTCCTATTATACACCATTATTGTTTAATTTTCTTTATTATAATTTTATCTTCATTTACAAAAAAAAGAAGGTGGAGCCTGGAGAATATATATATACACACACACACACACACACACATCTTCTTTCGTCCGGGATACCGAATGTTATATTTATGTGCACCTAATATTTCAGCCATCCATTACATCCAAAGGCTGAAATCTATTGGGAAAATTAAAAAAATGGTCCAAATTTAGGGGCCTGTTGCAAAAATAACCCATCCTTGAAAAATTTGCAACCCATAGACCTTTGGACGATAAAATTACGTGAATGCCCTTATTGATTTAAATATTTTGATCCACGCTTCCCTCTTCCCACGAGAGACAAACTCGGTAACTATTCTTCGAAATGCTTTGTGTTTGTCAAGGAAACTCGAAAAGTGATAAAGGGGAGAATTCAAAGCTGAAAGAGGGAAGCAATTGAATTCACTTAGAAGAAGAAAAGAGGCGCAAAGCGAACTTTGGGGAAGGGGAGAAAACGCAATGCAAAGCAAAGCAATAAGTGGGTTTCTGATTAAATTGATGTGATTTTTTCAATGATTTGTGCTGTATACATAGTCTATATGCTGCGAGTGGATTGTGATAGTACATTGAACCCCATTTTAGGATTTGAAAATTTCGAAATTAAAACTTCAATTTCTAGGGTTTGAGATTCGTTTTGGAATGATTTGTTATTTGAGAAGAGCTAGAAATGCTATAATTTGCATTAGTATATGGTATTGACGATGATTTAAGGTGTGTTATGGGAGAAACGTTGGTTTTAGCTTGATGGCGTGAGGTTGAAGACTACGCTCGATACTTGACTCAAGTCGCTCGACACGACAAGGAAGCAATGTCGAGTGTCAGATTTTGTAACGCTCAACTCCGTTTCTCCGTCGTGTCGAGCGACAGGAGTTGATCGTCGAGCGTCTACAGGTTGTCAGATTTCTACAAGGAGCGGCATGTAGCTCGACACTATTTGTCGAAGTATACTATCGAGTGTCGAGATTCAAGCCACTCCTTGTGGGAATCCTACAATCTGTAGACGCTCGATGTAGTCGACGCTCGATAATTCATTCATGTGTCGAATATATGGTTATTGAGTGTCTGTTTTGGTGTCAGTTTTCTAGCAACTCAATAACTAGACACTCGACACACAGACACCTAGTGTTAAGAGTTGCCGAGCGTTTTGGCAGTTTTATTGTTTTTGCCCCTTTTATGTGGTATATAATTTGGTTGAATATAAGTTATTTTGTTTTGTATTGTGTAGGTCTAATTGGCAAACAGTCACGGGCTTACATTCAACCTTAAAACTTCATACGACGATCACTACCACGATGTAATTACAAATTTGGCCAGTTTAGAGTGTATACAGTGGGTCCGTGAAAAGTTAAATGATTGTCAGAAAGAGATGTTTAGGAGCACATGTTTTGGGCACATGTTGGACATTTGCGGTCTTGTCTTTCCATTGCAATTGGTGCACTATGTCCTGTTAGGAGAGGTGGAGACTCATGGGTTCGATGATGAGATGTGGTTTCTAATACAAGGCATGACTCATATACTTTTGTAAAGTATTTAATAAATTGTCATAAAAGTGTTATCATCGCACGTTATTCCTAACGGTTCATACGTTTGTTCAATATAGAGAGGGTTATATGATTTTCAGCCTACGAGTTTGATATTATTACTAGATTTAAGTTTGATATGAACCTGCCAAGCACTCCTGACAATTATGGCAAGTGCAGATTGTGAGACAAGTATTTTGGGCCAAGCAATTCTATTGAATTTGTTTTATAAAAAGTTGGAGAAATTGAATGTTTCTCCAATTCTAGACGAGGACGTGGTGAAGCTGGCGTTGTATTATGTGCTTGAGCGCTTTTTTCTCGCACGGGATAGGTGTCCGTTCATTTCTGTTAATTTGTTGAACTTCGTGGACACATTGGACAAATTCAATGAATATCCACGAGATACTGACTCTTGTAAGATAACCGTTTGGGACATGTAGAGAGCTTTAGCTTAGCTAAGTGTAGGACAAGGAAGGCTACGAAAGAGGAGCATGAGGGTGAGAAGTATAACTTGAGAGGTTACCTTTACGCTATTCAAGTAACTTATTCATTTTTTTAATTAAAATTTAGACATTTTGTTACCTATTAATTATAAGAAAATTGCAATAAATCTTAAGTATTTTGTTGATAGATTTGGTTGTATAAGGCAGTGCCATATATCGCTTCAACATATGGTATTCTTCGGTGAGGCATTTGCGGATAAGATTCCTCGGCTATTGAGGTGGCATAACATGAAGGTCCTAAGTGAAGAGGTGCTGGAATGGGATTGGTTCTTCATTCGCAGGGTAGTAAGTCCCAAACCCTTTGATATCGAGGAAAAAAGACAGAAAAGTGAAATGAAATCAATGGATTTCAATTTCAAATTTGGTTTCAAAATTATTTTAATTTTCTTTCATTTTGAAAACAGAATCCAGTAATTATAAAATGCGATGTCCTAATATATCTGAATGTATCACAAGCACGACCACTTGCGATATTAGAGCCAATAGAAGTTGAGGCCAATACGGATTGGCTGCCTAGGTAGCCAAGGTTGGAATAGCTGGTCGGGAGGCATAAGGGTAGACATGTGCAGTGGACATTGATCGAGGATGCTCTGTTACATGCAAAGGAGCAGATGAGCACATTCAGCAAGGATGACCACTTGTTTCACCCTCGGATGTCTTAGAGGGACCGACACCCTCTCAACCTTGGATCCACTATGCCGTAGGGAGATACATCATCCCTTCCTCATGTATCAGTTATGCCATATGTCGAGGACAAGGCCCCGATATCCCATTGTATGAGTTTATTACCCCCGATGGGTGGCTCACCTCCCAATTGGAAGCCGTCTCCCATGGTTAGGCCTTCACTGCCTCATCAGGCTACTGTATCAAGTTTCCACTTCACGACGAGTAGTCACTCCGAGCAGGTAAAATCGTCTAGGTTGTTTACTTTGATTAAAATGAGTTGTGTATTTCAAATACTGACATTTGATTTTTGTTAAAGGAGCGATACCGGGAGGATGATTTTAGGACCACTATCCTGAGCGAGTTGGTTGGTCTCCGAGAGGAGGTTAAATTAGTCTCCATAGAGAACATGTCACTACGAGAGGAGATCAAACTACTATGGGCTGACAGTCACTTCGGTTATGCAGAGACGGTATTGAACATTTGATAACTTTTCCCTTGGTTGCCATTATGTTTGCAAGCATTAATTATTTTGTTAGGGAATCAAATGTTTGTTTTTAATGGTTTTGTCTTCTATAGGATGAGGCAACCGAGGAGGATGAGCCAATCTAGAGCAGGATGAGCTTGACGATGATCCTGCTCAGTAGAGTCTCCAGGTCCTTGAGGGTGCCCCTCCGAATTTTGTGTCCTGTTGTGGCCTTTGACTGTTCCCGGTGAAACATAAGTAGAGTCCATTTATCAACCCCCTAACAAGAAAGAGAGCGAGGCATATAATGCAAGCCCCGGTTGAGGGTGACGTGTCGTTAGTTCCTACAGGCATCGATAAGCCGATGCCTCCACGTACTACCTTTGACACTCAGGTTTCCTTTCCACCAGCCACTGTGGCACAGCCCCGATGCCCACTGTTTGAGTCGCTTGCTTCTATTTTAGAGGCAGAGGTTGAGTCATTCGATACCTGGATGTGCGAAGGATCAGGTCTTGTCAACCTTGGGGTGTTCGAGGTAGATAAAAGTTTTTTCATATCCTGACGACGACGACAGAATGACTTACCTCAGAGCTTTGAACAATTCCTAATTTTGTTATTTACTATACATATTTACATATTATGCTAACTTGTGAAACAATGCAGCACATCGATGTGTATCTGTGGACATTGTGGCAGAAGGCAAAGGATTTAGGCGTCGATGTGGTTAAGAGATCGACCTTCTTGGACACTACATTTTGGGTAAAATTTTATTATTTACACTATGAGAATTCATACAAGTAATTGTTAAACATCTTTACCCTAACACTTTTTGTAATGACGTAGTTAAAAGTCCAAGGGTTGTGGCGGTGTGTACGAGAGTGCATTGGACGATATTGATTGGGATAGAGAGCCTGAGGTAGTGAAATACGTTGACGGAGATAGTCCCCTCGTAGGCCGATCATGGGAGGATCTTGAATGAGAAATTCGTTTATAAGAGTATCTATTACAAAATGATCACATCAGTTGACCAAGCTTTACACTAACATGGCTTCGTTTTTTGGTCTATAGTTATATGCTCCTGTGAACATCGATGGCTAGCATTGGGTAGTGGCCTGTCTAGACCTAAATCGCCACCTAGTTCAAATTTATAACTCCTATAATTGCGAACACGTCGCTGGACATGATTAAGGAGTGTCATTATTGCCTGATGCACATACCACCCCGTCTTATTTCACTGGGTGTGTTTGGCGACATGAACTTCCCCACCAACCCTTTTGACATCGAGCGAGTGGAGGATAACACAGAGATTCCTCAATAGGAAGTTGGAGGAGGGGCCTGTGGAGTGTATTGCCTATTGTTTATGGAGTATCTTGTAGGAGGTGTTCCATTGGCGAACGTACGGGCGTTCATGGAGGACACACTGTGACGTAGGATGGCGTTGCACTGCTGGAGTCATCAAATTCGGATCCGATCCCCCGCATGCGGTACTGCTCCTCCTATCGATGAATTAGATGCTATGGCCACCTCCAGACCAAAATGCTCCTATTGGATCTGATTTAGCGACCGTCCCCATTGGAGATACTCCCATGACAGCTCCTGATCCTTTGGATACATGATCCAGAATCATTTATGGGGTGTACATATTTTGTATATACAATTTATTGATTTCATACATGTAGTGTACATATTTTTATACATATTGATTATTGATTTTATACATATGGTTTATTGCTTATGAACATATGGGTTATTGCTTCTATACATATGGTTTAGTAATTTTGTACATATGGTTATTTAATTTTGTACAAACCACCTATATATGTGCACACTAAATAACATGTAGACATTATATACACAAATCTTAACATTATAAATCCTGCCAAGCTCGGATGTTACTTTAATTTTGTTTAAACCACCTACACATGCACACACACAATAACATGTGTACATTATAAATACATTAAGGTTATAACTCTTGTCAAGCTCGGATGTTACATTAGTGACAAATGAAATTTGAACTTAATACATTATTATGTTGAATACAAAAGTTGCATGAATTGAAAAAGTATGTAACAAAATAGGAAGTCATAAATTGTTACGTCGGGCACCAGTAGCCCAATCAAGTGGGACCGGTTTGCGACATGATTGTCGATTATAACCTGAGCCCCTACAATGATTGCAATTTTGTGACGAGTTGGACTCTCCCTATGATGGGATCTTATTTCTCCTCAGTCTTCCTGTTGGCTTCTGCAATCAAAAATACAGTACAAAATAATATTATTATGTTCAGTACAAAAGCTGCATCAATTGAAAAAGTATGTAACAAAATAGGAAGTCATAAATTATTACGTCGGGCACTAGTAGCTCGATCAAGTGAGACCGGGTTGCGACATGTTTGCCAATTATGACCTGAGCCCCCACAACAACTGTAATTTCGTGACGAGCTGGACTCTCCTTGTGATGGGATGCTATTTCCCCTTGGTCTTCCTGCTAGCCTCTGCATTTCTGGTGGTAGGACGACTCTGCTTCTTACCACATCTAGAACCACCTAATCATCACTAACACCAACTGGTACAATAGGCAAGGCATATGCATAAAGTTTGCGTTCGTTTGTGTATAAATGAGCACAGTAATTGTGGCACGCGAGTAAGCTCATATGCTTACAAACGGCTAATGCATGTGTACAAGGTAATTGGTTAAGATCAAACACTCGACACCTGTAGGTCCAGGCATGCATGTTGACGATGTTGACCTGTTCTTTACCGTACACCTCATACATGGTTAGAGATATACCGCAAACTCTCATCGGATCACCTTCTTTTAGATGATCCTTCATTAACTTGTCAGCTCATGGAGTGGGATGCAATTGTTGATTAGCAAATATTTTCCTTCATGCATAGAACCATTTTTGAAAATTTGCTTGATGATAATCCGCTAAAAACGTAATGGGGAGGAAGTGAGCCTGTCTCAAGTAGCTACTTATTGACTCAGCAATATTAGTTGTCATTACATTATAACGTCGACTGGGGAATTGTGAACATGCCCATTTCTCCACACCTATCTCCTGAAGAAACGCCGTAGCTGGAGGCATATATGATTCAATTATATACATGTGGTAGTTGAAATCAGTATGATGATAGGTTCTCACAGCTTTGGTGAATATATTTAATAAAGTCTTATCTTTGAACCTTGCCTTCAAGTTTCCCTTCAAGTGATTGGTGCACAAGCCATGAAGTGCCCCAAGGAAAACATTAGAAACAACTTTTTCAATGCTTGAATGGTGGTCTGAATTGAACATTAACGGATATTGTGGACAACCTGATCATGCAGTTGACTCATGAACCAATTTGAGGATTCATCTTTTTTCTGAATGACCTACTCCAAATGCCAACAGAAATATTTACCTATTTTCGTCCATACAAGATGCCAAAAACACGATACCTCTATATTTTCCCACCAACTGTGACAATTGACCGAATAGAATTTGTAAACCCGACAATAGAAGCCCCCAAACTCATGAAAAAGTACTTGAAGTGATCATTAGCATGAGTCTCCAAAGCAGTTCTTATCCAGAGATTTGCTTTCTCAATCATGTATATATAATGATGGAGAAGTGTAAATGATTCCTGATGAGATCCATGCAGTTCCTCCAATTTCGCTTCTCTTGCCCTTCATGCCTTGTGGTATATGATGCTAACACCCAATGCTTCTTGAACGTCAAACATAATGTCCCTAGGCTGATAAATCCTCGATGCCTGAATGAATTTGAACTTTATGTGTTTCTCAATAATAGTGGATGTTGCTCATTTGTGATTTGGGTAGAGCCCAGCTCTTGAACATGTGTGCTGGTTGTTAAATTTTCGCACCTAGAAGAAATTACAATCTGCTATCTTAGTTGCCCATATCCACCACTTGCAATTTTCATCGCGGCATACAACTTCAAACCTTGTTGGGTTGGATTTTGTCACCTTAAACTGAAAGTTGCATTGTAATGCCAAATTTGATAACTTCTCGCGAAGCTCAATTTTATTGTTAAAAATCTGTCCAACCGTAGCCTCAATTCCGTTAACTACAAAAGATGTTGGATCATCATGACCTGTTGATGTGGAATGCACAATTGGATGCACCCTCCTAAATGTGTTTGCCCGCTTATCATTGCCTAAAGGTCTAATATTGGTATCAGGTGCCATAAGACTATCTGTTGGATCTGGTTCTTCTGCTGCGGATGTTTGAGGAAGAGTTGATTGAATAGTGGCAGGAAAAGTCATAGGCACCTCTTGGTTCAAATCATTCCAACACTCTGTGGCCCTATTTTCACTTCCATCATAATCATTGCCATCTAACTCATTATTCCACTAATCGCTAGATTCGAAATCAAAGTCCACATCATCATCATTATCATCATCATCACCACGATTATCATTATAGTCATCATCGTCGTCGTCACCATTATTATCCCCCTCATCGCTAACCCCATGAATAACAATCACTCTTAACGTTAGCTCAGCTCTTAAATTCTCTAAAGTTATCAAGGTGTCTAATTAAGGTCAACAGCAATGACTAGTTTATTCCAACTTCTCTGGCAAAACCACCTGACCGCTTCTCTTCATGCCTAGCATACTGCTGAAACTCATGGCCAACTTCTTCATTATGACTTGATTGTGCATAAGTAGGAGTTGACTCGGTTAATTGGTTGCTTTCAATAGCTAAGCGAAACAAAGTAGGATTAGAAGAACTCTGTCTTTTCGTCGAAGGATAAAATGGTGACCTTCTTCTTCGCCAGTCTATATCTTCAAGTTTGACGATCAGTGGTGTGTATGACAGTTGGTCCTCTAGACTATGTTGTATAAAAAAACATACATCGTTATCAGTCTCAATAAGAGTCGGCAATAGAGGAGGACCCCTGGAGGAGAATTGAATAGCTAAACTTAAGGTCATTTTGCTCAAATCCCAACACATTTCTATACTAAAACATTCAACCAACTCATTATAAGTAGTACACCTAGGAATTGTCAATGCCTTAAACTTCCTTCCCATATACATATAACCTCCATTCCGTTGCATCTTCCATGAACCATTATACAGCATCAAAATACTCAAAGTTTCCATTCTGCATGTACAAGACATGTCAAAATTCATCCTTCAATCAAAAAATCGTTAAAACATTGTATAAAGTGAACAGAATTGAAATTCTGATAGTATGCTCAATGATGCTTGATGAAACCAGCTCGACACTTGATAACTCGACATCTTGACACTCGATAATGTATCATGAGACCTGATAATGTATCTCGATAGTCGACTAAGTTTAACAAAATTGTGTGTCTAGACACAAGACAACCAGATAGGCCTGACATAACATATGCTCGACAGAGAGTGTCGACTTTTGTCAAGTAGGTGATCGATAGAACAACACAATGCTCAACGTTTGCAAAAATTGTTAAAACACTACATAAAAGTGAACAAATATGAAATTATGAACGATTATGTATCTCAACATCTTGACACTCGATTATGTATCCCAACACGAGACAATGTATCTCGACACCCGACAATATATCTCGACACTCGACAATATATCTCGACACTCAACAATGTATCTCGACACTCGACTAAGTTCGACAAAATTTCATGTCTAGACATAAGATAACCAGACAAGCCCGACATAATGTACATATGCTCGACAAAGAGTGTCGACCTTTGTCGAGCAAGTGAGCGACAAGACAACTCGACGCTTGACGTTTGTAAATCCTCCGTTGAGCATCGTCTTCCTCGTCCAACGTACTGCATTTTTTCTTGCAAATTATTGTTTTCCATTGCTTTCTTTTCAAATTATGCACTAAAGACACCTCGCCTAAGCTCACTAATGTATTTTCTAAGCTCATTTTTTCTCATTAGCTAGCAAACATTAATACATAATTTAAAGTTCAAAAATTTAAAAAAAATAAGAATCACGTACATATAACAAGGTGTCTTATCTCGTAGATTACTCAGATCTTCAATGTTGTCGACAATAAATGACATAGACACTGAAATTCTCGCAACAACGTTATGCTGTAAAGGAGCTTTGCAAGAGATTTGAGAACAAACGGGTATGCATTGGTCTTTGACTCGTTTCTTTTACTTTTTGTTTTTTTGTATTTAGGTTATTTTCATCTTTTTATAGTCCAAATACCTATGGTTGGTAAATTTTTCAGGCATGGATTATTTTTTCAACGGACCCCTTATTTTGGTCCCTTTTAAAATTTTTCCAAATTATTCAATAAATTAAAAAAAAAGAAATATGCTCATCCATTTTATCATTCTCTCTCGTATTAATTATTCATGTTTTTCTCTCACCTAGCATTTCATTAGAACTCTTTACTTCTTCATTTGGTACGCGGAGTCAAACATCACTTTTTACTCTATCGCTCTCCATCCAATTTTTTCTCAAACTCCATTTTAGCCACGGTCTCTCCTTTCATCTTTCCCTCACCATTTAGTCATGTCTCGCCAGAGATGTAAAATGCATATCAAAAACTCACCAGCATTTTTGGGAGGGTGTCTACATATGTAATCCTTAATAATTGTGTCTTGAAGAGTGGTCTATTGAACTTCAAGAGAGTTCAGTTTGCAAGCGAGAGTGAAAGGATTAAAATTTAGTTTGTTAATTAGTTAGTAGTATTTTGTCAGTTAGTCCAGCTTAGCTTAGTCAATGTGTATTATATATATTCACTTTGTAAAGGAAAAAGAGATGCTGAAGATTCGAGTTTATTCTTTGCTTATTCTCTCTTTGTTTTCTTAATTTTCTCTGTTTCTACATTTCTTCAAGATTTCTCATATGGCATCAGACCATGGCATTTATGCATGGATCCTTAAATCATTTCAATCATAAACACTCAACTAGTTCAGTTGATGGCTGGAATTCCAAATTCTTCGAGAACTCCTGTTAATCCAGTTCAACCAATGACAGGAATCCTTAGTTCAACAGCTCCAAATGCTTCGACAAATCCCTCTAATGGCGGCTCCTCACAATCTTCATTACTTCCATCAAATTCAAGTGCGATTCAGATGGCAAATTCGTTAAATCAACTTATTACAGTCAAATTGGATGATGATAACTATCTTTCTTGGAAACAGCAAGTTCTTGTTGCAATTAACGGTTATGGATTGAAAATTTTCATTCTTGATTCAAGCTTTGTTCCATCTCAATTAATTCAAGGAGATAGTGGTGGATTAATTGTGAATCCAACCTATATAGCATTTCAACGTCAAAATCAACTTCTAGTATCTTGGTTGTTAGCTTCCATAAGTCCAGGTTTCTTGCTTCAACTTGTTGGCTGTAAAATTGCTCGTGAGATTTGGAGCACAATAGAACACTTATTTGTTTCTCAAACAACAGCTAAGGTAATGCAACATAAACAACAATTAGCTACTCAAAAGAAAGGAAATTTAACTATGAGAGAATATCTTACCAAAATGAAGACCATATGTGATGTCTTAGCAACTTCAGGTCATCCTCTTTCTGAGGTTGATCAACTCTTAGCTAAATTTCTGGTCTTGGTAGTGAATATGAGTCCCTTATTGCTGTCCTTGTATCTAGAGAAGAACCAATCACTCTTAAAGCTGTATCATCGCTTTTGCTTGCATCTGAAAGTAGGATTCAACAGAGTCATACTTTCTCAGATCCACAAATTGTTGTTAATCTTGCCACACAGAACAAAAAATATTGGCCTTCACAAGGCAATTCTCAAACTCACGGTACTCAACAGTTTCAAGGTGGAAGAAATTTTGGTGGTAATTCTAATGGTGGTCGTGGAAAAGGTAGAAAATATTAGGGGAATAATAGGCCACAATGTCAGCTTTGCAGTAAGCTATACCGTACTGTGCATAAATGCTATTATAGATTTGATCCTACTTTTACAGGTTTGAACACCAATAATGGAAACTCTCCATCTGGATATAATTCTTCTCACACTAGCAACTATTGTGGAAGTGGCAATCCTAGTTCGTTCACCAATTTTGCAATTGGTAAACAGAATCTGTATAATCCTACTGCCTTTGCTAGAAATATGACAGCGATGATTGCTACTCTAGACTCAGTTAATGACAACTGTTGGTATTCTGATTTTGGGGCAACTAATCACTTGACCAGTGACTTAAACAATTCTGAATATAATGGTCTTGATAAGGTTCACATGGGCAATGGAACAAGTCTACCTATTTCTCATATCGAGCAAATGACCTTTTCTCCACATACTTTAGGTTCGATCCCTCGAAATCTTACTCTTCAAAATCTCCTTCATGTTCCTTTAATCACAAAGAATTTGATTTCAATCTCTCAATTTGCTAAAGATAATAATGTTTTCTTTGAGTTTCATCCTTCTTTCTGTCTTGTAAAGGACCAGATGAGAGAAGCTCTGTATATATATATATATAAGGCCTAAAGAATGTAAGCCCAATCCATAAAACTAGACCCAAGAGTTACACGAAATTTGTTTCCAAGTCAGCATAATTAAATTAGAGTATTCCATTTTGTCTTCACATTTAATCTTATTAGCCCCCATTTAAAAATTAAATATGAGTATATTTGTAATAAAAATATCATACATTGGATAATGAATATCAAGTAGATAGATTTAACAAAACTTTTGATTTTCTTATATAATCTCGTGTGTTTCCAACGGTCAGCATGAGTATGATTCTTATTGCTGGGAGGGTATTGCTTCTGTGGTGGAGGATAATAAATGGATTAAAGTTCAGAAAATCAAAATCCCTCAAAGTGTGAAGGGCTTTGTTTGGGCTCTGAGGCGTTGTAAGCTTATGGTGAATAATGAAAGAGCTGATTGAAGGTACTCCCAAAATTCTTACTAGCCCATATGTAATGGTACTTTTGAGACTATTGTACATGCATTTTGTGACTATGGTAGGGCGACGGAAACTTGGGACAACATTATTGAGCCATCGTCCAAGCCCCTCTTTTATTCTTCACTTAAAAAGAGCTGGATTGATCTTAGTATTTATAAGACTCAAATCTCCTGTAATATTGGAGAGATGCAATAGACTTATGCTCTAGCTAATTGGTTTCTTTGGAAATGGAGATGCTTTTGTTTTCAAAAACTAATCCATTCCTATCAGTCAAAGGACGAGAATTTTGAATATTTTCATTTATTAGGTTATCATAGCTCATGTGGTAGACAAAATGGTGCAAGTCTATCCTAATCATGATTAGAAGCTGATTAGTTAGATAGAACCTGAAAATTGCTGGGTTAAGGTTAATTCTGATGGGCTCTTTAAAGGTATTCCAGGCATAGCTATAGCGGCAGGATTGATTCGTGACGCTAATGGCATTTGGATCGTTGGTTATGGCTTCAAGATTGGTTGGTGTAATGCTATCTTAGCTGAATGTTAGGACTTGTTCTTTGGGTTGAAATTAGCATGGGAGTTGGGAGTTCGCAAGGTGACAGTGGAACTTGATTCTAAAGCAGCTTTGCAGATCATTCAAGCCTTTAAAAGGATTGATCCTCATCTTGCGAACATTGTTCGTAAGTGTAGAGAGATGATGTGTAAGAATTGGGAGATTAAAATGCAACATACACTTGGTGAAGATAATAGAGTAGCAGATGCGATGACCAATTGGACTAAAGATCAACCATTGGGATATCAACAAGCTTAAGAATCCCCCTAGTAGTCTTAATAGAATTTTATTCGTTGATTATGTTGGCGTTGCTTAGCCTAGAAACTCAAGGTATTGTTTTTTTAGGCCTTAGTGCCCTCCCTCTCATTAAGAAAAAAAAAAAAAACTTTAGCTCCAGTTTCTCTGTATTTTATTTTACCTTAAATCAATATATCTTTCTTTCTTTATATGAATTGATCAAATAACTTAGATCAAATGGACACTAAATTATCCATATGATCCTATCCATTTCAAACACCAAAACTAAAAGATAATTTGATTAATTATTTTGTTTATATGAATTTAAAGAATTCATGCAATTGATTAGCATTGAAATCATGATATTTTTTTTAATAATTTGTTAAATTTAAGAACTGCAATGATATAAAAATATAAAAATGATTTCAAATACCGTTAATAATAAATAACAATTCAATTAAATATTAAATTAAAAAAATAGAAAGACGCATCATTAAAGTCGGATAAAATTTTATTTAGGGAAAAGAAAATCATTAAAAATTAATGTGGACGATAATGAGAAATTGTTATATATTTGAAGTTACAATTTATATAATTGTTAAGTTAGAGAGGGTGTCTAATAAGAAAAAAAAATGGTGGCGAATAGAACTACTCTTAAAATGAGGTGATTGGCCACATCAGCTCAATGGTCAGCCAATAGGAATTATCCATCTGGACCTCAATTGCCTATGTATACTGACTTGAGAGGAAGAAGGGGGCTTTTTTCCATTTTTCGTTGACCGGCAGTTGGTGAAATTCTCTCCAGCGGCTCAGCCAATTTTCTCTCTCTTTCCCATTCAAATCTGGAAAGTACTCTAAATTTAGGAAAATCACATGAAATTCACCTTAAATACGTGTGTATATATATGATTGATTGTTCCAAATACCAAATATTTATGTGACATGACCTCACTTGCTATAGAATTGACTGTGGCTTTCAGAGATCAGACGAGAAACCAAATATATTATGAAGACATTAAACTAAGTGCACATATGATTCAATAGAATTTGAGGGTAAAGTACATGAATAATATTATTTACCAAAATAATGATGCTGCATCAGGGTAGATTTATAACAGATAAACATTTAGGTTATGTATGGTACGCGATATTGTATAGTATTATTTTATTATATTGTATTAAATAGTATAATACATGTGTTTAGTGCTAATTTGGTATAGTATTAATTAATACAAAGTACAACCCTTAAATGTATCAACATTGTATTAAATTATGTAGAGCTAATTTATGACATTAGCATTATATTGTATAGCACTAATAAAAAATGTCAAAATTCTTTTGATCCTTTGTAGTATTCTTCAGAGAGTACAGAATATGTAATTGCTGAGGGGGTTTCCTATTTGGTTGTCAGCAGTTAAGAGTTGCTGTGATTCCTAGTTTAGGTTTGTAGTTGTTTCAAGACTATCCCCTTGACAGTTTTTCCCTTTTTACTTATAAGAGCAATAAAGCTTTGATGTTTTCTACCAAAAAAAATGTCAAAATTATCTCTATAAGATTCTATATATCTAATAATATCCTCTATTTTTTTAAATTTTTAAAATAAATAAAGATGTATTTAATAAATAAATTATAAAATCAAATTTATTTTAAAATTTATTTTCTACAGATAAAGAAGGGATGAAGGGAGTCACCGCCCTACTAGGTGACACCATAGGTCCACTGCCTCCGTTGGACTAATTAACACCTATCATGTCACTATAAACTCAAATTATCTAATAGGTCTAGTGGGGGTATTAGATCCCAAGTAATTTTTTCAATAATTAGCAATTGTTCGATTAATTACTAAATAACTAATTTTATAAATAAACTAAAAATATATTTATACTTTGTATATCTTTTTTGAAAAAAAATCTTGCTTTTTTGTACAAATTAATACAATATATGAGTATACCAAATACTATATAATTTTTACATAACATTATTTTTAGTATTATATAATGCAATACTATATAATACAATACTATACTATACTGTACAATATCGCATATCAAACATATCCTTATTGTATAATGTAATTTATTTAGATATTCCAGGCAGAGCCGTTGGCATGAGGTAGCTCCTCCCAAGTTAAATACTAAATATAATGGGCCAGTTTGGGGTTGTTGTTGTAAAAAAAAGTAGCTTCTATTTTGCTGCAAAAAAAAACAGCTTTAAAAAAAAGCAGAAGAATGTTTGATAAACCAACTTTTGAATACTGTTTTGCTTTTTAAAAATAAAGTAGAGGTGTTTGGGATTGTTTTTGTTGTAACTATTATTATGTACAAATAATCAAAATAGACATGTGTATTATTATTTATTAATATTTAATTTTAATATTTTATAATCAATTCTCATTTTTTGAATTATTTCCAACATTATCTATATAAATTAATCAAATAATATTTTATAACCAATTCTTTTTTTTTAATTATTTTCAACAATGTCAATATAAATTATTTAAATAATATTTCATAACTAGAAGTTTAATGAGTGTTTAAAATTGTATTATTTTTATATCATTATATAGATTATGAAAAGTGGTTATGTTTTAATTATATTATTGGCTAAACTAGTTATATTAAGCGTGATTCTTTAATTATATTTTGTTGAATTGATATTTTTGTTGCATTAAACATGATTAACAATTTGATTAAAAAAGTGTAAGTTTTAAAATATTATAAAAATATTATTGTAAATAATTTATATAGAATTTGTGGAAAACAATTCAAAAATAAAAAAAGAAAAAGATTTAATTATAAAATATTATTGTAAATAATTTATACAGAATTCGTGGAAATAGTTAAAAAAGGAAAAAAATTGATTATGAAATATGACCTAATTATTAATGCCAATTTTCTATTTAAATATGAGAATAATTTTGACATTTTATATTTTAGAAGTAGAGTTTGGTTTTTAAAAGTAGGTGGCTATCTGCTTTTGGGCTCCTTCTTTAAAATTAATTTTTTCCATAGTAGATTTTTTTTTTTTTAGAACAGCTCAAAAGCAACCTCAAACACTCATGGGTTGTTGTTGCTATATAAAAAAAGTGATTTTTTTCACAGCAACAACAACCTCAAACAGGCCTAATAGCTATTTAACAGAGGGTACATTAATTTTGTTTGTATAGCTCTAACTTAATTAGATAATCTTCTATTGCGTAGCCAAAAAGATTTTTCTGAGGGCTGAAAAAGTTTTTCAAAAATTTTTGTGAAGCTAATTAGAAATTAATTTTAAGGTGAATATACATAAACTACATCATATAAAACTAAATGATTAATTTTTCTTCCTTTTATTATTTTATAGACAATATATTATTTTTTAAGATTTGAATAGATAAAAATAATTTAATTATTATTCATATTTATATAATTTTATCTTTTAAAGATGCTTCATTTGTATGTATATTATTTAATTTCTTTCAAAAATTTCGTGGGTTGCAATTCAGTTTGTTGTTTAATTAATAGTAGGGAAAAGGACTTGAGATTACTTTTAGTAATCTTAAAGTTTGTTGTTTGATTAAGATTTTTTACTAAGAAGAAGTTTTTTTGGGAATTAGGATTATTTAAGTTTTAACAATTATTTTTCCACTCGCTTATCTAAGGAAAACTTTGGTTTTCTCAGGAAAAGTACATTAAATTGCTAATCTAACATTTTACATTTTGTATGTGTCCAAAACAAAGTTTATTCAAATTCAAATAACTAATTAAATTATTTTAAAAATAATTATAAATAATTATAAAAATAATTTGTTAATTTATTTTTTTCAAAAATTACAAAATTTATCTTTTTCAAAAATTAAAAAGAAATTGCAAAATTTGAAAAAATTGTTTTCGATAACTGTTGTTGGAGATTGCACATTCATGCTTCCGACATCAATATCGGTATCGACGTGATCATTAGCCAGTCCTCTGCTCATATGTGGTAGTATCATCAACGTGTGCTCAGTCATTTAACTAAGAAAATGAAGTTTAACAGCGGATCTCAAAAAGACAACCACAGCGTGCAGCAAAACGTCAACACAATCAACAACAATATGGCAACACGATCAGCTACAAAACTTGGATGGAGAAGAAGATCATTGGATGGTGAGTCCAACATAGTTGGAGTGGATGTCCATGTGCGACCTTCATTTGACACTAGTGAAGGAGAGCGTTGGTCAGTCAGCAGCAACTGTTTCGACAAATTCTTTAAAATTTTAATACATAATTAAATATTTATTTTTAAAAATCTATATTAATTTACTAATATTGTAATATATTTAATATTTACCCACTACACCGTGGATGCTTCCACTCGAAGGAATGCGATAATGAAGCCAATACAAACATCAACAACTTCTCTGCTGGGCTATTCCAGCACAAATTCTTATTCCAAACCCAAAATGGCATGAACTGAAAATTGTTGCCCAGGTAATCAAATTTAGTAGTAGCAGGGATAAACCTCTCAAGTCGAAATTCCAAGGGATTGTTTGTCCCAAAGTTGAGGGTCCTTGTGCATGGCCCAACCATTCAATACGAATGTAGTATTCAGGTACCGCATATATAGCTGCCATTGCCAACTGTGCATGATTGGGTTGGACAAGGAGGTACAAGCAAGGGCAAAGGTGGGTGCACATGAAGTGTCTCCTTCACAACAACGTCTAAATACTTTAATGTGTGTTAAGTGGAATTATTCGACCAAGTTGTTTAAACTCAAAACTTGGTTTAATTCTTCAAGGACTTTTTGCATTACTCGTGGATGCTGCAGTAGCTCTGTTATTACCCACTACACCGTGCTTGATGATGAGCTAACCATTACACGAATTTTCTCCAAAGCCCAAGCTTATAGATAGGGCCGTAGACCTTAAGAAGTTCTCTAAATGTCTTGTGCATGTAGCATAGCCAGAATATTGAACGCATGCGGCCAAACTTGATCAATAATGAGAAAACATTATATTATTTTTTGGTGGATCCTAAATACACAAAAATAATGTGCAACCATTCATGTGCCATATTCCTTCTTAGATGATAAATTATACACGTACAAATATCCAAAAAGTTACATTTTGGCTGAGAGTACAAATTCAACAAGGAGAAGTACTAGGTGCTCACCTACATTACCAACTACAAGTAAAGGCGCTAATAGTGCTGCAGCCCCCTGGTCCATCTCCTCCTAGTCACAAGCAAAAGCGCAATAGTAGAAAAAAATTGGGTGGGTGGATTCGAGGATTTATCTGGAGCATTGGCCCGTACCATTTGTGGGTTTGTCTTTTCAGTGCTGTTTATGCTAGTCTTGGCGGCAGAAAAAAGATAATGTTAATTAAAAAAGATAATGTAATTCTAAGTACTAATTACTGCATGCTTTGACAAACAATCTATCGCAAAGACGCAACGCAGATATCGTAAAACTGGAGTGACTAAATTCATACTTTCATCTTTGGATTATATGCACAGCCACAGTCTGGCAGAACCAGAAGTTTGTTCCATTAATTAATTGTTCGTTGTTTGTCTAGACTCCTAGCTAGCAGGTTTCGTATGCGTGGTTGGACTTGGGACAGGAGGAACCAACTGCATCCTTTATCAGAAATCCATGTGGTAAATCACTCTCTCCTCCTAATTATATGGCTGAAAGGGAACAGCCACCTAAAAAGAGGTTGGGTTGTTTGTCTTTGGAAGCATGAAAGCTAGCTTACAAACACATATAATTATTAAACTCATCCTCATGTGAATGATCATTACTTTTGCCTAATTGTTCGTGTTTAAATTGCTGAGAAAAGAAGTAAACTTCTACATCTCAAAAGTTGTTCAGCATGTCATGGATTTGTTATTATTTATTGTTATTTTCTTCTTCATGTTTATGCGCCATAAGTTGAAAGCGTTTAATTAGCTGGCTGGCAATAGCCCCGTTAGTAGAAGGATTTCTTTATCTAATTAATTATATGATAAATAAATAAAGAATCACATTTGTACGTCACGATAACAAATCCACTATCCAGTCAGTAAAAAAATTGATCAGAGAGGGAACATAATCACACACACAAGCATCGAATACCAGATTGAACTTTATTAATTAGTCAAAGTAATTAGGCTTAATAATTTATTTATTTTGTACTATTAAACTAGGTTTGACACACTTATAATTAGCAGAGGCCATAGCATGAGATACTCACATTCTTAAGGAAAACAACACATTACCACTCAACACAATAATTTAATCTTCTACGTAGTAACGTAAAGCTCTAACTTGGATAATCTTGCTGTTGGAACAAGTGACAAGGGATTCAATTTCTTCACCACAATCCCAAAATTTTCAGAAAGATCCAGCTCTGCGCCATGTGGCAACTTCCACTCGAATGAATGCAAAAACGAGGCCACTACGTACATCAACATCTTCTCTGCTAGTGGAATTCCTGCACAGACACTCCATCTAGACCCAAATGGCATGTACTTAAAATTGTTGCCCATATAATCAAATTGACCAGCATTATTATAAAACCTCTCAGGTCGAAACTCTAAGGGACTGTCCCAAAGTTGAGGGTCCTTATGTATGGCCCCAACGTTCAAAAAGACGGTAGTACCTTCAGGGATCCTATACCCACCAATCGTGCATGATTGGCTTGGAGAACGAGGTACAATTAGGGGCAAAGGTGGGTGCAGACGAATTGTGTTTCCTTCACAACAGAATCTAAGCACGTAATGAGGGCAGGTGGAATTCTTCGACCATGTTGTTTAAATCCACAACTTCGACGAGTTCTTTGTGGACTTTTTCCATTACCTCTGGGTGCTGCGTTAGCTCCGTCATTAACCACTCCATTGTGCTTGCGCTGGTGTCAGTCCCACCACCAACAATGTCCTGTTAAGAAATTAATTAGCTAGCTAGCAATTAATTAATTCCCTTATTAAGGTTGATAATGGGTAATTAAATTCAGGAAAGTTTTAAATTAAGGTGGAAAATAAAGAAATAAAAATTAAGCCATAGAAGTTGAATAAAGTGGAAATATATCATTACCATGAGTAAGCACTTGAGTTGAATCGAGGTAATTGATGTTGTACCGTCTTGCTCTTTGAGTTACAAGAGAAATTGCATAAAAGTCCTTCTTCAGCTCCTTGTCTATCCTCTTTTCTTTGGCGGCCTTGATCACATTCATGCGTTGTTTCTATTGCATAATCGAGGGTATCTTCACACCAGGACATTACTTTCTTCGTTGCCCTCTCAATTCCTTGTATATCAAACCTTGCAAGCAACGGAAAGAGGTCTGAAATGTTGTGTAGTTGTGGCAGGTGTGGAGGATCAGGGCATAATCGACAAACATGCCGCAATCCAGGAGGTGCACAATGATATACCTGATATATTGTACTTTAGATTGGATGTATGTTATTGTTTTAATTGACTTTTTGAAGTTGCACTTCGGACCTTTATGATTTAAAATCTGTCGGTTACTTTAAAATGTATATCAATAAGTAGTAGTTAGTAGTATTGTTTTAATTGCTGTCCTATGCTAATCATAGCTAAAAACTGGATTGAATTGAATCTCATCACTTTATAATGTGTCATTGTCAATTGTAACTAGTTATGGAAGCGTCACTACAACAGAAAAGATCATTTACGGTGGGCTAAAACCGCCGCAAAAGATTTTTTACGGCGGTTTCTGCCCGACGTAAAAACAACCGCAGTAAAAGCTTTTACGGCGGTTTCGGCCCGCCGTAAATAACTTTATACGGCGGTTTTAATGTTCGACGTAAAAGGGTTCGACGAAATTTTGGGACACCTTTTACGGCGGAGTTGCGGCGGTTTATAAACCGCCGTCAAAACTGTATATTTGCGGCGGTTTTAAAACCGCCGTAAAAACTTATATTTGCGGCGGTTTTAAAACCGCCGCAAAAAGCCTTTTCCATTTTTTTAAAAAATATTTTTTCATTTAATCCTTGCCTGCTGTTTTACAAATTGAGTTCACATGTCTAAAAAAATATTATTGTATAACATTTCAATAATTATATGCATTCAATATTATGAAAGCATCTCATTTAAATGGTTTTAAACATATTGTAACAAACAAATCAAATTCAACACTGTCATAATTCACATTGTTTAACATCTAATAAGAGCTAAAGGTCCAATAATAAGCTCCAAAGGTTGAGATATGAAAGCCTGCATGGTCTGGGAATTGTGCAGGCATATAACACACCATTCTGTCAAGGTTATAACCTGCCCCAATAAAGGGCTGATAATTATATAATGGTTCTGAAAAAATCGAGATTTATAGAATATGGGTGACAATGAGAATAAGACTGAGAAGAAGCACTAGAAAAGAGAAAAATTTTAGAAGGACACTTAAGGAGTCATAAACTTGTAAAACCCAAAGTGGGCTCTATTAGTGAACAAGCTACAATAGTTGATGGTACTTGTTAAGGAATCAAGCACTTTTTAAGAAGTTGAAGATTACATAATTTGTGATATGACACAGAGCTTACATAGGCTAAAATAAGGTTGCAACTCAAAAAAATAGATACTAGTCCCATTAAGCATGATAATGCATGGTTCAAGACTAGTGGTTCCATTCTGTAGAACTTTTGCATAATTACCCATTCTCTGATGTGCCAGACTAACCAAAAAATCTATTCATCGGATTATCTATATCTACTTAGAAAGAAACAAATAACATTCATTCCGCCATATGACAAGTGAATCACCATGTCATCGTGTGAATCATTAGCAAACATGACAATAAGAAATATATCCAACTACCACTAATTCAAACCATGATTCTTATTATCCAAAATCAAAGAAACTACAAAAACGAACCTCACCAGTGCCCTTCTTAGCTCGTAAAGTTGCTACTACATCCAAGCACTTCTCAATATCAGGGATCTTTGCCTGTTACAATAACCATCAAGAGTTATGACAAAATTGTTATAAATGTTCATAGAAAATAAAAGAGTATCAAAGTTATCAAGTCTTGAGGCTGGATGGTAAATCCAAAAGAATAACTCAAACAATATAAACTGTAGAAATGCAAAGCAGTAAGAGACTTAGATTTTTAGAATTTGAAGTCAAGAATGAAAGAACAGCAGAAATGTGATAAAGTATTTTAAGTTGCAAGCAAGATTTCAGAGTTAATATATTATGATGTTTCGGAAACCTTTAGCGAAACAATGGAATACGAAGAAGTTAGATCAGTATACTGCAAGCTGGAAAGATACACATATGCGACCATAGTGCAAAAACCAAAGCATTCTACAGCTTGAAAGATACAACGTTGAACACATATGCAGTTAAACATCCATAGAACACAAAGCATTCTACAGCTAATTTTTTGAAATAGGACAACTGAACATGGTGCAAAAACCAAAACTAGTAGAGGCTTGGTTTTTATAAGAGAAAAAATCAGCCGGACTTGAACTATTTACAGAGCAAATAAAAGCAGGAAATCGAGATGGATGAGACAATACAAACGGGAAATTTACAAGCGGGAAGACAAAATCGGCAGAGAAATTTTTAGCGGGTAAGAGGTAAACCTTACCTTCTATTATCACTAGATTGATGAGCAGAGAAGAAGAAGACGCAAGCAAGCACTAACGAGCTGCAGTTGCGAGGCAGACAAGAGACGACCGACAAAATCGATTGTGACCGCCAGAATCGATTGCGCAGCAACGAGAACAGCCAAATTTGTTTGCGAAGCAACGAGAACCAACAGACTCGATTGCGAAGGAAGGAGAAGCGATTAGAAGATTCTTGGGATTTGATTAATTGATGCCAGATCTTGTAAGCGATTAGAAAGGAAAAAAAACCAGGAAACTCCACTGTAAGAGTAACCTACTGCTCATCGGCAAAACCAGAAAATCCAGATTATTCAAACAATTACAGCTTTGCAGCAGTCATGGTCACCGGTCACACACAGCCACCACCCTCTGGCACAAAATCGTAGTTAGGGACCTCCTCTACAACTTTCCCTTCAATACCACCCTAAACAATTGTCGGGAAGCCTGAAAATTTACAAAACTCAGATCTGGCAACCCCACAACCACCACCACCATCGCCAGAGCGTCAGTCGCCACCAACCCTTCTAAAACTCTCATCGGCCTCCTTCTACCAAAACCCAACGAGCTTCACTCACCGTTAGCCATTAAAAAATAGAGAACCACCGCCAAAATCAAATCGGCTCTACCACCTCTACCGCCCTTCCCCTGGAATCGCTTCTTCAATGACTGTACATCAAATCCCAAGAAGCTTCATCGGATGTTCATCACAGTAGGGCAAAATGCGAGATGAGGCAAGCAAATGTTTGAATAATCGGCAGACTCGATTGCGAGGATGTAATGGGGGAGGATTGAGAGAAAATGTGAGAGGGAAATTGAGAGAATAAGCGGGACTAGGGCAAATTGATTTGGGATATTTCGGCATTTCTACGGCGGTTTCAAAACCGCCGTAGATAGGTTCGCGTATAAGCTTTTGAGGCGGTTTTTAAAAACCGCCGTAAAAGGCTGCCGTATACAGGCCTTTTTCTTCTAGTGTAAAAAAAAATTGTTAACTATACAAGGTGTATAAAAAAATAACTATAATGTTATAGTAGTTACATGTACATAAAAGTATATGAAATAAAAAAAAAAAACCTAATATATACGATCTAAGTCAATGACGTCCATCCCGTGTCCGATATCCTCTGCTGCTACAGCGGTATCAAAACGGGGCGTGCCCAACATATGTCTCCAACAATGGAGGGTCATCCTACACTGGAGTGTATCCTTTGTGAACGCCTTGATATTGGCGAATGAGACCCCTCCAGCCAAATACTCCATGAACTTTAACATGTATACCCCACATGCCCCACCACCAACTTCCTGCTGTGGAACCGCATCACGATCCTTGATCCGCTTTATGTCGAAAGGATCACTCGGATAGTTACTGGAATCGAACACACCTTGTGTCATAAGTTGGGACATGATATCAGTTAGGCATCGGCAAGTGTCCCTCAGCGTGTCCATAGATGTCATATCAATGTATGAATCGTAAACCACAATCACCCGACGGTTAAAAACTACATGCGCCACCACTCAGTGCTGATCCTCAACATTAACGGGCACATATAACCGCACATAAAAGAACGGTTTCAGAAAGAAATTTGGGATGACAGGTTAGCAGCATTGTTAACTACAATCACAAAATGAATGATACATGAGAAATAGATGTTTATCCAATTTAGTTCACCCCACGAACGACCGACCATCGGATTGTTGCCATTGACGTACAAGATAAACTCCGCCTCATTTGCCCAAACAATGTCATCCAACTTTTATGTGTATCTAGCTATGCCATAATCCTTGCACCTTTACCTGCAACAATTGAATAACATAAAAATGATAAACTTTAAGAGAGGATAATTACATTATGCTATGATGAGAAGAACGAAATGACGTACCCAAAATGTAGTATCTAGGAAGGTGGATTTCTCCACATGGTCGTAGCAAAGCTATTTCAATCTGCATCGTAATGTCCACAAGTAGACGTTAATGTGCTACATACGCATATAGTTTAGTTAAAGTAATGTCCACTTGACGCTAAAAAATATTTGACGAAATAACAAAGCATAAAAAAGCTAAAGTGCAAAAACTGTACTTACCTCGGAATCTTGCCAAATATGGCTAGTCGTCATAATCCTGAAAAACTTGCGATCAGCAAAGGCGACGACATCGAAGTTGATGTCACCAACCCCTGTCATCATCCAGTGATTGAAAGTTCTCATGTCGTCTTTGACGAAAGGTGCCGGTGGGTTGAATAGGGGCATTCGTGTATCGACTATAAGAGGTGGCAGATCGGGCACAACAAGCTGTACTGTCAATGCAATGTCAGTCTGGCCCTCAGCCTGATCACTCTTCTTATGCTAGATCTTCTGCCTCTTTCGTACAATAGGGCTGATGAATAGGCTTCGCTTATGTTTTCCTAGGAAGAGCCGTCGACCTCGAAGCGAGACAAATCCAGTCGGCGGTTTGTCAAGGACCTGAATGCTTACTTCTGGAGTGTTTTGAATCTAATCTAGCTCTCCTGCCTCCTCGTCATTGATCTCGCTCTTACCTTGCATAGGAGACAAATGTTAAAACTCAAGAGTAATACAAATGTGCATATTAGGGACGTTATTGATAACTTATCTCTGTAGCCAAAATGCCTGCTAAGTAAAATGATAGCCTGATGAAGGAGTACAACCTCTCTACATCTCCTTGTTCTGGGTCAAAATCTCAATATTCTGCTCTAAAATCACATTATAATCAGCCCGAAGGGTCTTAACCTCTTCCCTAAGCCCCCTTAACTCACGCAAAATGATGGAATGAGAAGAAGCCAATGTCAATACGGATGCCAACATTAGTATTCAACATCAAAGGCAATTTCAATAACATAGATGATATGTGATATTGTACATCATAATCACTGTTGAAATGTGTAGATGATACGCCTGGTGTCAATACACTAGTGGTGTGCACACAGGCAGCAAAATCGATTCTACGTGGTGGACTACTCGTGCCGAGATGTGAGGGAGATGGTCCATGTCCGAATGGAGGTGAGAATTGGACATATGACAAGGATTGTGTTGGATTGGTACCTCGGGTCTGCACGATCGTTGGATCAACAGTCGTATGAGGAATTGAAACCCCCATAGTATGCTTATGCTCTCTTTGAGCATCGGCATGGGCATCGACATCTTCCTCCTCCTCCTCAATCACTCAACAATCTCACTATTATGCAATGGAGCGTCATGAGATGCAACCCATTGCATGTGGATGCCACGCCATATCCCAACGACCTCTGAGAGTCTCCTGTACCAATCCATGGCACTCTCTCGCTCAGTCGGCTTCAGAATGACAGAAGAACGGGCTTACAAAAAGAAAACGATAGTTCATCTTAAATACCGTACAAAACATAACATGTACATATGCAAAATCGAAACAAATGAAATGGAATATGAATAAACTAACCCTCCTCCTCATGTTAATCACGTCCCGTAGGATCATCTCCATGAACGGTGTTATCGTTGTCTCCCAGTTCAACAATCATGGAATCTTATGCAAAAACTCACCTCCAGTATGACCGTATGTATCACAAATATACGGCACGGCCTCGTACAACCATATCTGTACCAAAAATAACTATGATTTATAAACCCATTCATTTTTATATCTAAATGCATACAACTCATGTCAATGCAAATTATTTAATTACCTGTATAGCATATAGGTATCCTTGTAAGTTGTACCTCTCAATTTGTTCTCCCTTTCCCTTCTTTGTCGCCTTTCATTTCTTGTACTTTTTTTAATCTTCCGCACAATACTTTCTTCATTCCATTAACTGTCCAGTCATAAGACACTGAACCCTATGGATAGTCATTAAACATATCCAACGTATTCACAAAATTCAGCAACCAACAAGAAACGAAACAACGTCAATCCCATCCCATGAAAAGTCGCTCCAACACGTAGTACACCGCCAACTTCACTACACCCTCATCCGGAATAATATGCATATCTATTTTCTGAAGCAACAGATAAAATTCCTTAAGCTCTATGTCTTGACCCCCAAAGTATGTATCCAACAATGGGCATGGATTTTGGACATTAGGAATTTCTAGCAATTTAGCAGCGAGCTTCAAACCAGTTACGATTCCAAACTCATGTGCAGAGAGACGGATAAGCCACCATAGAAAGAAAATTACTGAATGTTATAATTTGCAAATGACAGAAGTATTACAAAAGTAATAGAAAATCTGCATATTGTTAATGAATGATAGATACCACACCTTGAATGAGGAATCACATGTCGTTATCATAGTTGGCTGTCTCCACCTCCCGTAGCAAAACGTTATGAACTACCTGCGATGAAAATGTCAGCTCCCGAATCTCCCAATACTGGCCAAAATAGGTATTCCGAAACATTTCCTGTTGCCGCTCGATCAAAGTGGAATGAATCCACTGAATACAATCCCAACTCGCCAAATTCGTGATCACACTGTGGTAATGCTTGCCTGTCTTCAAGTTTAATGTAAGCCCGTGCCCGTTTGTTATGTCCAAGTCTCTATATAACAACACAAAAAATATTTACATTAAGAAAAACTCTTCAAAACATGAAAAAAATGCAAACCTGCTAAACGCTTGACAGAATTCGACAACACTCGACATAACTCGACACATGACACTTATTAAATCTAAAACTCGATGTCAGTATGTCAGCTGTTAGTTTTCCTAAAAAATCTGATACGCGATACACACGTTTGACATCAACACTTGACAAAACTCGACGCACGACATAATGTAATCCGACACACGATGTCAAGATGCTTGTTGTCGGTATCTCCAAAAATCCAAAACGCGATATAGGCGTTCGACAAGTTGTGTCTATCGGATTCACGCAACTTCGATAAGCAGCACTTTCGTGTGTCGAGTTTTTTGTGAAACCAACACACACCCCTTGTCAGACGTGTCTATCATGTTTTGGATATTCCTAAAAATCGATGCACGATACAATGTTATTGTGTGTCGACTCCATCGGATTACGTATGTCAACTGTTGAACTGCCTCTAACCGACACTAGACACAATCGACCCATTTGATGTCATGTGTCGAGCGAAGGTCTAGAGGCTTAGTTCAATACTCGTCATCGTCTTCTTTCATCATCGAACACACTGCTCACTACCATTTTCGCACATCAAAATTGAACCTTGGCCTCGGGTTTTGCCATCCTTATTTATTATTCATGCCAAAGTAATGTACTGTCTATGATCAATTTACTAACTCAACATTAATTTGTTAGGTAATAGGCCAAAAATTTCACTTACACCTTTAAGATAATGATTAAAGGGTAATATTACACCTATAACAAAATCTTACAACTAACTGCTTACAATTTCAGTTGATAAAAATTCATTAGAGGAGAAAAAAATAAAAAAGAAAAATTATATGTCTAATAGAATTTTGCTAACTCAAGTTATAAGCAATTGGTTGTAGGATTTGGTTGTATATGTAGTCTTAGTTATGATTAAATACAATCTATTCACAAGATTTTCAACAATATAAAAAGAATATGAATTTAAAATGTGACAGATTTCTATTTAACTTAACAACAAAAGTAGATACATTTCTTTTAACACATTAACAAATAAAAAAATAAAAATTTTAATATTTTTCTTCAACCCATTTACTCACGCCACAACTAATCCTCATGCACTACAAATAAAAATGGGTCATTTGCGATGGCCTTACAGCAGGTCGTAGGTAAAACGAGCCATAAATTTCTTACATCGACCCCAACAAATATTTGCGGTAGTGGCAAAGTCTTTTGCGGTAGCATCCTCGCCACCTTAAAAGACCATTACATCATCTCATTTACGTTGGCTACTTTAACCTCTGCAAAAGACTAAATAATATTTATTTTTTTTGCATAAAATTATGAATTTACCCAAGTTTTAAATTTTTTTAAAATCAATTTACCCCTAATTTGAAATTCTTTAAAATTGATCATTTTACTTTGGTAATAGATATGCCAAAATGACAGATTTACCCCTAATTTTGGGTTTTATAAAATTCTATTATTCACTTAATTTTAATGTTAATAAAATTACTCTTTTACCCTTATCAATAGATATCCATTTTAAGAATTAATACTAATTATTATTTCACATTAAATCTATGAAATAAAATCCTATTTAATTTTAACTAATAATTAATTCAAATAAAATTTTTAAAAGATTTATGTAAAACAAAAATTTAATTAATTAATGTCTAATGTACAATATAAAAATATTCAAATTACAAAAATAAACAATTCAAGAAAATCAATTTTGCCTTGGGCCCCAAGTGCGTCTCAAGATCCTAAATAGAAACTTACAAGTCATTATTATACAAATAAACAAATAACCCTCCATCATCAAATTAACCAAAAATAAATATCCCTTTTCCAATTACCTTAAACTTCCTAGCATGTTTTGGGGAGACAGCCAACTTGGCCTTGTATGTCTTTAGCCTCTGAACATTAGCTTGAAGACCCTCAAAAGACCCATTCTTACGACGATGATCAACAACAATGCCAATAGTTGGTACCAATTTCTTTGGAATACCCGCAGCCTGGTTGACAAGCACAAATTATTACATGCCCCAAAAGCAAACAGAGTCTAATATTTTGTGTCACATCCCTAAAACCAATATCAACGACCTACAGAAAATTTAATAGCAAGAAGTTGCAACATAAACTGCACCCAACCAATTCTTTAGATCTTTGCTACATGGCCAAAAGTAAACACCTCACAAACTAAATGTTTTCTCTAATATCAACAAACTACAGAAGCCCCAAATCACAAAATTGACTTGCAACAATATAAACCTAACTCAAAATTCCCTACATTTATCATGTCGAAAATGTATTCATATACCTAATTGCAGAGTCATTCCACCTTAATCCGCTTGAAATTCACAACCCCAAATGAGCGCAAATCAATTCAAATCAGAGGCAAAAAAAGAAAAGAAAAACCCAACCTTGAGTTCTTCAAGAGTGAATCCTCTACCAGTCCTCAACTTCATATTGTACTTCAAAGTTTGCCAATGAATAATGGGGCGAAGAGGCCCAGTAGTTGGGCGAGGGAAGATCTTTACCTTCTTTTGACAAGCTATAAAAAAAAAAATCAACAACTCAGAAACAACAACTCCAATTGAAAGCAAACTGAAAACCCAGAAACGGCACTCACTTATGCGTCTTCTGGTCCTCCTTGTGGGCTGGTTGAACCAGGTCTTGACGTAGTTCTGCCAGTGCTTCTTGAAGTGCCCATTTGGCACAACATTGTTATGCTTCACCATCTCGGCTTTGGCTTACCTGCTACTGCAAAGAACAAGTTAAATAGTTAGTTATTGTTAAAGAAAGCGCTTTAGATTGTTTGATTCGAAGAGGTAGACTTACAGATTTGAGAAGGAATGGAGGGCACAAAAGGGTCTCTAGCTACAAATGGCTTATACTTGGTTTATATGCGATACGAGAAGCCAATAATTACATTGGATGAATAGGCTACAAATGGACTTGATACATTAATAACCCTCCATCATCAAATTAATTTCAAGAAATATGAAAGTTAAAGAACACTGCAGCTACTTCTATGCAGTGGAAAGAAAAAAAATTACGGAAACAAAAATAAGAAACCTCTAAGTCCAAATCTAGCCTACCAGCAGACACAAATGAAGATGATTCTGAGGCCATACCAGTTCTCTTGGGTGCAGCAGCAGCACCCTGAAAAATGTTAAGGGGGTTGCAGTAAGTGTTCTGGAAAACAGACATGTTTTGAATGCTACTTTAACCATGATCTTTGGTATAATACCTCAAGTGGATTTATTCATATGTTGTATCAAGTGCGCTAAGAAGTGCAGGTTTGACATTTTCAAGGAACCCTTGGATGTCTGCACTAAGAATCCACGGGAATTTGGAAGCCCTTGTATCGTTTCACTGCAGATTCTCTCATTGGTAAGAGATTGTAAACACCATGTTCTAATCTGTTTCAGTAATCAACAAAAGAGAAAAAAATTAATAAAAAAATCAGAAATAAATGTTAATCAAGTATAAAAGAATTACAGGTAAGAGAATTAAAAACATACTTTTCAAGCAAAGCTTGTATTGTCTTGAGAGCAGGACCGCATGGCTGGCGAGCATCATCACGAAATGAAGAAGCCTCAGATTCCAATTTCTTGAGATCACAATAACCAAATGCTATATCGTGCAATGCGTTTACCTTCTGTTCTGATCATTAAACATATAATGTTATAATTACAGAAAGGTTACTAAATGAAGTATAAAGAGTTGGACAAAATAATCTAAAAGGAAGAACAGGCATCACAATATGTATCAAAATACGCCTAGAGTACAGAATCCACTCTATATATCCAAATGATCTTTACAATTAAAGGCAGGTGTGGAAAAACCAAAAAGGTTTAAAAAAAAGTACTATAAAGCATGCCTCAGCTAAGCCTTCTGACTTGACCTCTCTCAATGACACATAATACTAACATGACATGACACAAGCAT
>SNVD02014264.1:87500-112606 GCA_013180625.2 Boswellia sacra
ACGCCCAAACATCATTTACAGGTTATTGCAGTGGTGGATTGATATTGTTTGGTTTCTTGGCGAAAGCTCCCTTCCTCTGTGTCTTTATATTTCCTATTAAGTTTTAAACTCAAGAGAATAACAACAGCCCCAGTGATCCATGGCAAGCAGCGGTTGCGGCGAGTTGAGAGTTGGTTTATGACATTAGGTAGCCAATAATCAAAGAATGAGCCAATTGGTTGGGTTACCATGTTGATTTGGTCCACTGATTTTGTTTCGCATTTGGGTAGAGGGAAAGAAAAAAGAATGAATCCCGCTTAATAATTAGATCTGGCGAAATCAATGGAAGATGGCTGATATTGATGCCAGTAAATCAAGCAAATTAGGTACCTTCCGAACATGCTGGCTCTTTCACATTTCACCTATACAAATTTGAATCTAACCTCTACACCTGATTCATCCTCTAGAATAATAAGTTTGTTAAAAATTCAGATACCACTATTACATATTCTAGTACGTTTTGCACAATTCTGATAACGCTATTATAAGCTATCTAATATAAGTATTAACAACATACTCAATAGAGGAGAATTTTTGTAATGTTATCCAATATGCAATGGCACGTACTTCACAATTCAAGTACCCTGTGATGGAAGTCTTCGACATTAGAAATATTTCGCATTTTACACAATCTAAAACAGTGTTTATATAGGCATTACATCAAATAATTAAACCATGAATGTAGGACCACTATTAACCATTACTATGATCATTTCAACAATAATTGCAGTAACCCACCTCCTAAAGAATAGGTCTAAAATTATCCTAACAAAGTTTGCATGCATTCTTTTTGTGAAGTGTGATGGAGAGATGGGGAAGATAGTGAAACTTTTTTCCGTGTTGCCTAATCTGAAAAATCTGAGGAGGAGGATGAAGATGCGATTGATTATTCCTATAAAGCTAAAGATAGTAAAAACGGAACAAGAGACATGCATAATAGTTGGAACGATGGAGCAAGGGAAAAAATTTTTCCACAAATTTTTCAAAAAAAAAAAAAAGGCCATAATGGCGATTTCACCCTCTAACTTTAACCAAAAATGGATGACAACAAGGTTACGAACAATGTTGTATAAAATATCAGGATCATATCAATTTTAGACTCTAGTTTAGGGTCATTTGTAATATTTCCCTTTTTTTAAATTTGATACAGGCTAATTTTGATTTTTAACTAATATTTTATATAATTGACTAATTGCAGAAAAATAAATAAATAAAATCAGTACCCATGTGAAATAAACTTAGTGTACCCACTCGCACTCCGTTCTCATGTAAAGAGGACCCATATAAGCTCTCCTCTGAAATTTTTAATGATTTTTGAAATGAAAATTTTATTATCATGTAAAGAAAACAACAAAAGAGATAGTAAAGCGAGTGACATACAATTTTTTTACAAAAAAAATTTATTAATGTCCCAGAGAAAACAACACAAAATCTCCATTTAATTTATTAAAATTGTAAAGTCAAAGAACTGACTCACCTGATGTTATACCAAAAAACTGGACCGGAGGGGAAGAATTGCATGCGTTCATTTTTTGTCATCAAAACTGGTAAGCAGCGAAGACTATCCCCTATAATAGAAATCCTTATGGTGAATTAGTTGCCATCTCCTATATGGCTGAAAACTTCGCCAAATTAAGGAAGAAGAATAAAAGAGAAGGCAGTGAAGAAAACTTTGTTTACCCATTGCATGCCAAGCTAGAATAAGTACTTGCTAGATGAGGGAGAATGAATTTTTACTGCTCAATGCTTTGGTTTTTAAATAAGATAGATGTCATTGCTTTAATAAGAAGGGTCATTCTCCGTTACAGTTATATTAAAATATATAAATATTTTATTTTATTTTTCAGTGGCTACTGGCTAGCGCTCCTAGGCCTCTCCCACATACTCTCAATAGATGGAGCTTTGAGTAGAATAATTTTGGTTTTGGAATAAAATAATTAAAAATTGTCAATTAGATTAGGAAGATAAGTCGCTTAGGTTGAATTTATTAAAAAATAAAAAAGAAAGTTTTACAAAATAAGGAATAGTTAAAATCAATAAGATCTATACTTTATGATAATAAATTATAGAAGTCCGTTTAGAGGTTCTGAGATTTAGATAAAAGTTAACCTTTTTAATTTAGATGAAATTATTTGATTTTCAAACTTTAAAAAAAGTGTAAAATTTAATTAAATTTAGAGTTTAAATAGAAAAACTAAGACTATAGTTTCTCCATGACAAGAACGTCTAAACACATAATTTGCTTGCAACCAATAGCAAATTTTGTAATTAAAAACCTTCTCCAATTATTCGAAATACAATTCTTACTCATGAATTGAAATAAAAAATTAAATTCCTTCACCGATGTCATCCTTACAATCACTTAAATTGATTTGGACTTTAGTAATTTTACGAGTTAAACTGATTTGTGAGTTAGGGATTTATTTACGGAGAAATGTAATTAGAAATGGATTTAATATATACATAATAATAAGCTAGGATTGTCAGATATGACACATTTATTAGTTGTTACAGGAATTGAACGCTACTTTCTAACATACCCACCGGAAAAACAGAACGTAACTGGCACAAGCATTGCTTTTGAGCTATTATTATTTAAAAAAAAAAAACACTTATTAATACTCCAAAGTGAAAAGCTAAAGTAATCTTCTATCTCAATAATAGAGCTCTGGATTAGATAATCTTGGTGTTAGAATAGCAACCAAAGGGGTCCTTTTTTTTTCATAACAATCCCGAATTGCTCAGATAATTAAGTCCAGCTTTGAGCCATAAGGTAATTTCCATTCGAAGGAGTGCAACAAGGAAGCCAGATGTCACGCCCCGCGCGACATGCGCACTGTATCATGCCAAGCTTGCTCGGAAGAATACCAAGGAATGGGATTTCAGGGCAAGTGTTATAGTGATTTGGGATCCTCGTGTCGAGAGGAACTCAATGGCGTGAAGAGTAGACGCGGCGATCCGGAAGCTTCTAGAAGGTTCCGTAACGTTCCGGGACATTCCGGAGAGATCCGGAAGGATCCAGAAGTCGTGAGATGCATCTAGAAGGCTCTAGAAGTCTCTAGAAGACTCGAGAAGGTTGTGGAAGAATATGGAAGGCTACGGAAGGTCCTAGAACGCCTAACCCATTCTAGAATTCTCTAGCAAGCCAAGTTGCTAGAACCTTCCATGGAAATATCTTAGATATTTTAGGATAAATATCTAGATATTTAGGAAGATGATTCTAGATAGGAAATATGGACTATTGGATGTATTTAATCCAAGCCAATCCAAGCTAATCCAAGCAATTACAACACAAAGCATTGTAAGAGTTCTCTTGTGTAACACAAAGCTCATTTGCATTAGCAATACTTGTCTCTAAGTTCCCTCTCTTCTTCTAGCCTCTAAAGCTCTTTTGGCTCAACGGTCCTAACTTCTCCTTGAGCGAGAAGCAAACTATAAGGCTTACTTAGCAACTTTCGGGTTCAAGTTGTCAAGTGCCGCACAAGCAGCTGCGCAAAAACTCTAAGCTCGTGACAGTTGGTATCAGAGCACGGTTCGAGCACAAGAGCAAATGGCATCCGACATTGAAGTGGCAGTGGAAGAGCAAGTACGCGGACGCGAGGAGCAAGTTCAGCCACAAGCACGAGGCAAACGTGGCAAGTCGAAAGCTCCGCCCGTCGAAGTCTTGGAGTCTCGTGTTGCTAGCATGGAGGAAACCATCTCGGGGATGGACAATGTGATTGAGGGTCTCACCAACCGTCTTGATGGCCTAGAGACGGACTATGGGGAGATTACTCAAGCTACAAAGTCCAGCATCCTTGAGTATAGCGAGTCCTACAAGGACGAGCTTCAGGCCCTTACACGAGAACTCCATGGCTTGCGGAACTTCATGGAGCTTGAATTGCGGGCTCTTCGTGCGGAAGTAGAGGAAGTTCGCACGGAATGGGATAGGCATCGTTGCGATCAAGCTAGCACATCCTACACAAGTGCTAGCCCACTTAGTGCTATGCAAGTGCCTACTCCCGCTACTTACCATGGTGCCTGCAATGCCTTCGAAGTGGAGAACTTCTTGTTCGGCCTTGAGCAATACTTCGAGGCCAAGGGTGCCCACGATGATGCATTAAGAATCGGTATTGCGCCCACATTCCTACGGGATGCTGCCCAATTGTGGTGGCATCGCAAACATGGCGACGCTGGCAAGGGCATTCGTTCTCTCCGCACATGGGAGGACTTTAAAAGGGAGCTTCGAAAGCACTTCTCCCCACGCAATACGGAAAAGGAGGCAAGGGGTCGCCTCCGTCGTCTAAAACAAAGTGGCACTATCCGGGATTACATCAAGGAGTTCACCACCATCATCCTTGAGATCGAGGATATGTCCGACAAGGACTCCCTCTTCTTCTTCCTCGATGGACTAAAGGATTGGGCAAGGGTTGAGCTCGAGAGGCGTGGCGTACAAAACCTTGATGAAGCCATAGCCGCGGCCGAATCCCTCATGGACTATACGTCCCAATCCAAGCCATGGAAGTCCGACCATAATAATGGTGGGGGAGAGCGGATTGTCGAAGAAGACCAAAGCAACAAGGAAGGTGCTCGCAAAGCTTCGAGGGGCGACAAGCGCGACAAACCTAGCAAAGGTAAGTCCAATGTCCCCAAGCCTAAGAGTCCTTGTTTCATTTGTGATGGCCCTCATTGGACACGAGATTGTCCAAAGAAAAAGACCCTCAATGCCTTAGCGGCTCAATATGAGGGTACCCAAGATGAAGAGCCCCAAGCGGAGATGGGTTCTCTTCATGTCATCGGTGCACTCAAGAGACCCACATATGCCAATAAGGGTCTCATGTATGTGAGCACCATGATTAATGGCAAGGATGTGCGTGCAATGCTTGATACGGGAGCCACGCATAACTTCATCTCTCTTGAGGAGGCCAAGAGGTTAGGCCTCAAGTATACCAATGGAGGAGGCACCATTAAGGCGGTAAACTCACCCGCCAAAGCCATAATGGGTGTGTCTAAAGCGACACCAGTGCAATTGGGTGCGTGGAAAGGCAATCTAGATTTCTCCGTTGTCTCTATGGACGATTTTAAAGTAGTGTTGGGCATGGAGTTCTTCGACCAAGTCCATGCTTTTCCCATACCAGCATCTAACTCCCTCAACATCCTCGATGGGAGCCAACCATGCATGGTCATGGCGAAACGTGCAACCAAAGTCGAGAGCAAGATGATGTCTGCACTACAACTCAAGCAAGGAACGAAGGAAGATCCAAGCTTCTATGCCACCGTTCGAGAGGTAAACAATGGAGAGGACATCGCCGTTACCAAAGACCCATTAGCAAGACGTGTCCAGGCCATCCTTGAGAAGTACAAGGATGTTACGCCCCAAAGGCTACCAAGGAGGTTATCGCCAAGACAAGAGGCTCACCAAGACAAGATGGAGCCCGATGCCAAACCTCCATCCACAACGCCTCACCACATGACGCCATCCAAGATCGCGAAGCTAAAGAAGGCCACCAAGAAGCCACGCAAGCACGCGAGAGGGAAACGTCAACATAGAGCCAAGATCACTCACTCGCAACCAATGACCCATCCTCGAAGACGCGATGAGGACGTCGCGAAATTAGGTGGGGGAGGATGTCACGCCCCGCGCGACATGCGCACTGTATCACGCCAAGCTTGCTCGGAAGAACACCAAGGAATGGGATTTCAGGGCAAGTGTTATAGTGATTTGGGATCCTCGTGTCGAGAGGAACTCAATGGCGTGAAGAGTAGACGCGACGATCCGGAAGCTTCTAGAAGGTTCCGTAACGTTCCGGGACATTCCGGAGAGATCCGGAAGGATCCAGAAGTCGTGAGATGCATCCGGAAGGCTCTAGAAGTCTCTAGAAGACTCGAGAAGGTTGTGGAAGAATGTGGAAGGCTACGGAAGGTCCTAGAACGCCTAACCCATTCTAGAATTCTCTAGCAAGCCAAGTTGCTAGAACCTTCCATGGAAATATCTTAGATATTTTAGGATAAATATCTAGATATTTAGGAAGATGATTCTAGATAGGAAATATGGACCATTGGATGTATTTAATCCAAGACAATCCAAGCTAATCCAAGCAATTACAACACAAAGCATTGTAAGAGTTCTCTTGTGTAATACAAAGCTCATTTGCATTAGCAATACTTGCCTCTAAGTTCCCTCTCTTCTTCTAGCCTCTAAAGCTCTTTTGGCTCAACGGTCCTAACTTCTCCTTGAGCGAGAAGCAAACTATAAGGCTTACTTAGCAACTTTCGGGTTCAAGTTGTCTAAGTGCCGCACGAGCAGCTGCGCAAAACTCTAAGCTCGTGACACAGAACACACTTGAGCATCCTCTCTGCTAAAGGAAGGCCCGCGCATATTCTCCTACCAGAACCAAATGGCATATACCAAAAATCGTTTCCAAAGTAATCAAATTTGGTAGGATCATCCAGAAACCTCTCAGGTCGAAATTCCAAGGGTTGTCCCAAAGCTATGGATCCCTACGTATAGCACAAACATTCAGTAGAATTCTTGTACCTTCGGGCAGTGGCGGACCAGGAAATTTCTTTAGGGGGGCACCATATAGTAAAAAATTAAGATAAATATAAGTAACTAAATATAATATTTAAGATATAATTATATTTAAAATAATGTTTAGATAAATAAAAAATATATAAGTTTCAAGAAAAAATTTTCTAACGTATGTAAAAGTTCTAAAGCCTTTTGGTTATAATTAAATTAATATATTTTAAATAATATTGTTTTAACACTTTATATAAAAGCTAAATGTATTTAATATTTAGATTTTGATATTCTATAACTAGAGAAATTTTTTTATACTATTTCATTATCGAAATTTAAGATTCTATATAAATTAGTATGTTGATGATAAACTAAGTTCAAAGAAGATATATAAAAATTTAGATTAATATAGTATATTATAAATAATTTTTTAAATCCATTATGGCTATGTATATTCTAAATACCTTCCAAATAAATTGGGGTTATATCTATTATCAGATTTTAATCATATAATAACATAAAATGGAGGTATATGAATGACCCACTTAACAATGTAACTAAGAGTATTTAATAAAACAATACCTAAAGTTAAAGATGAATCTAATGGTGGGAGGCTGTATTTATTAAAATTATGTATTTTTTAATAAGGGTATATTTATAACTATTTGAAACTTAAGGGATATAACAGAATTTCAACTTTCCACTGGGGGCCTAGGACCCCCTGGCTTGTATGTAGGTCCGCCTATGCCTTTGGGTATGGTATAGCCACCAATAGTGCCAGATTGGCTTGAGCAACGTGGCACAAGTAGGGGTAAAGCTGGGTGTAGACGTAGGCTCTCCTTCACAATAGCATCTAAATACCTTAATTTAGACACGTGAAATTCTTCAACAGAGCTGTCCAAACCCATAACTTCGACTAACTCTTCCTGTACATTCTTCATTGCTTCCGAATGCTGCATCAGCTCTGCCATTGTCCATTCCACCATAGTAGTTGTTGTGTCGGTTCCACCCAAAATTGTGTCCTGTAGTAAAACGTAATTAATTACATGTGTTGAGATAAATAACCGGTTGTGACAAAATTGTTAGGAATTCTTGTTGAAAATACTATGCATGCAAGAATATTTATGGATTCTGGAAGCCCAAAATGAGCCATACCGTGAGCAAGGCCTTAATCTGGGTCATGGTAACTGACGTTGCACTATTTTCATTCTTAGTGAGCTTCAGGAGGAACTGCAATAAGTCCTTTTCCTCATCGTTCCGTGCTCCTGCAACGACCGAGTTATTATGTTCTTCAATATCTGAATCAATAATTTTGTCGTACCATTAGATAATCTTCTTTGCTCGCATTTATATTCCCTGTATATCAAACCTCGATAGCATCAGGAAGATGTCTGAAATATTCAGTGCTCCTACAAGAACCATGAGTTCTGCAAATTGTTGTGAATTTCGGATTTTTTGGGGAAGTGTTTAATTTGAGATATAGACAAAATTATGATGAAACCATAAGCAAGAAATCAAACAAGAGAATAAAAGATATAAGAATACCAGATTTATTGTGGTTCGGCCAATCAAGCCTATGTCCACTTTAGAGAACTCAACAATAGATTTATTCCAATCAACAATAAAATGAAAATTACAAGAATACCAGCCGTAATAACAAGGATTTAACCTTACAACCTCCCTATGCATATCGACAAGATAACCACCAATCTTCGATATATGCCTCCAAGGAGAGACTAACAGCCTCCCTATGCATATGTCCCAAGATTATCATCAATTTGTGATATATACTTCCAAGGAAAGACTAATAGAGAAGAACTTCCAAGAGTAATTGATCTATACTCACAGTTTACAATCTCAAACCGTAGCCTCCACGATCAAAATACATTTGACCAAAAATCAAATGTATCATGAGAGAACCAAACATATAGACATCAAGTTGCATTTCATCAGGGATGTCATTGCTGATGGGATGGTTTCAATAGTTAAAATTCATACTGAAAGAAATTCGACGGATATGATCACTAAGCCCATTATGAGTGTCAAGTTCAACACTTGTTTGGATTTGATACGAGTATGGATCGTTTTAGCTTAAAGATGGATGTGGCTGGAATCTACTATATAGGTTTACAATATAGAAACACAAGCTTGATCCAAGATAGAGATTTGTGAAGTCTGTGGCTCAACTTGCGAAGTGCAGGCAGAGAAGTCGTGTAGGCATGCAGCTGAAGTGGCGCTAGAGAGCCAAGTGTGCATCGGAGGTGGCGTCAAACATGCAGAGATAGAAGGCTAGCACATCAAATGACATATCCGAAAAAGGATTGTCTCTCAAGTATAGGAGTGTCGAAGTAATAAACTCGGTGAGACCGGAGTCGATCCATGAGGAAGGGGATTTTAGCGCTATAAATTATAAGGTAAGCAAATATAGTATGAATAATCAATACGATATTAACAAAAGGTGGTTAAACCATCCGTGGAAATAGGAGGTAAAACCTACCATAGCAAATGAAGGAACAATTTCATAAGTAATAGATAAGAATACATAAATTACACAAGTAAGAGGGACTAACACAATAACAATGAAAGCTAAGGTTAGAGGATCCACCTTTGATATATCGAATAAGGATAAGTAGCCTTTTTAGTTATATGAATTATATTTGTTTCGTCATCAATATTTATGCCACTTCTTGTAAATGGGTTCAAGCATCCAATGTGCCAATCATTATATGTCTACAACAAATCAAGGTTCCTAACTAGACTTGTGTCAATAAGGAAGAACCATACGACATCTAGAAAGGATCCAAGCATTTGATGTGCCAAGAATTGTCGACAATGGACCAAGACCTCCACTTTACGAGTGGTGTCAAGATTGATTAAAAAAATAAATATAAATCATATAAAATGAACAACACAAGATTATGATTATTAAGCACATGTCAAGGGTTAGAAAATCCTTATTCTCATATCAAGGGTTTCACCCTTTCACCTTAGCAAGAGAGAAATTAGAAAGACATTATAAGAGAAAGAAAAAAAATTGCAAGAAAAAGAAGATTTATTAATAGCATAAACACATAAGAGAGAAAAACACAATACAAGATCCCAGCCAAGGCCAAGATGCCTTGATGGGTCACAAGGCACCTCTATTTATAGATACATTCAGGGGCAAACTTGTGAAGTTATAAAGGAATAATTGTCAAATATTAAATGCACCAACTTTGACAATTGGGGTAATTAGGTGAACCGACTTTGACATTGAATTATTGAGAATTTTAATCACATATATTCATGGAAGCCATAGATATTTCTCTTAGCTTTTTAGAACATCTTGATTCATATGATTTCGATACGTATTTTGAGAGATATGGTCAAAATACTGAGGCATGGTCAGGCTGGGCTGAAACTGCAGATAGGTTCACTTCAAGCTCATTTTTGGTCCACTAAGAGCCCGAATTTCATGATTCTTGTGAAATACAATCTTGTAGATAATTTAATCAGATTTCCAAAAAATTAAGATTTGTACCATTCTGATTTATAAATAGAAAGTTATGTCAATTTTACGGAACCTATAACAAAACCAAAATTAAGAGAAAGTTAATTCCAAAGATGCAAAGACTACAAATATGCTTATGTTGAGGAATTTAATGACACTATTAATGCAATATGATGAACTAAGCTCTTATTAAGCATACATATTTAAGTGTTCATCACACCCCCCAACCAGCTTATTGCTAGTCCCTAGCAATTAAAGCGTTATTATTTAGAAGTGATTTATAGACTTTTATATCCAAGGTGGTCATTATTACACTCTCCTTGATTTTATCCAAATAAACAAACTCTTAACCGATTTTTTTTTAAAAATAACTCATATACCCTTCAATCAAGATATTAACAAACATTCTTTGTGTGCTTAGTCGACACATGACCATGGGGCTTATTAGAAAGAAGCCATATCGGTTCTGATATTTGTTAAGGCAAACAACCTTAGGCAAGGGGCATTCATTCATCATTATTTTTGTGTGTGTATATATATATTCTTCTTTTTTTTTTGTTTGAAAGAATGCATCTTTAACCCATGTAGCGAGCCTTAGGCTAATGACTCCCAGACCAGTTGGCCTTAGGGCATTAGGTGTTAAGACACCCCTACGAGCTTAACGACTCTAGTTGCCGATGTTTTATTTTTGCTTAGAAACTTGTGGATAGTACAATGTTTAATCCCATTATGCTTTCTCCTTAATCCATGTAACGAGCTTTGGGCCAACAGCTTCCAAACCAGTTGGTCTTAGGGTATTAGGTATTAAGGCACCCCTCGGGCTTAATTGCTCGGATTAAGGAGGCTACGAGACCAAACTTATCCACAATTGCTCTCTCTCTCTCTCTCTCTTTTTTTTTGCTTTCACCATTTTTTTTGAACTTTCCTCTTCCTTATGTTGTTATCTTAAACAAAACAAAAGAACTCAAATATTACAACATTTCATTTCGCCGCCACAATCATGCATCAAGGTATGTGTGTGTGTGAAGAAATGTTCATGAATACTTGCTTAGCGAGTACATAAGCAAAAAATTTATTGAATGATAAGGTTGTAAGAGTTCATAGATTTGAATAATTCAAAGTGAAATGAATAAGACCTCCTTGTTATAAAATTCAAAAATCAAAACCAAATAATATCAAGTTAGCTAAAACGAGTCTTCAAAAATGCAAAATCAAAACAAAATAACAAATTGGTTAGAGTGTGCTTCAAGAGTTCAAACTGGCCCTCCCTACTTTGTCATCCATGTCCCAGAATGTGTCTCAAGAGGATTTGAACTCCTTACACCGCACTTTGAATCTAATTACTAACTCGCTTTTGCTTTTTTGTAAGAAAAAGAAAATTCAAGACACACTTATGTCTACTATCCTTCCCCCCCAAACAAATGAAACATTATCCTCAATGTTTAAATGTAGAGAGATAAATTATAAGAGACATTACCTGAAGCTTCTGTTATTCAAGAGAGACGACCTGAAAGACTCATAAAATAAAATGCTAAAAATAAAATAAAAGACAAGAAAAAAAATTACAAATGGAGATTCAGATCCAATTTGCACTTTTTGTTTTGTCCCCTTGACCAATTAATTTGAGTTATAGCTGGGTCAGGTTCATACTCGACTGCTCGAATTTGTCAAGTAACTCACTAGTAGAAGTGGCAGAAACAAGGATCTGTCGCACTGAATGAGGGATAAAATTCTGTTCTACAGCTGCATCAACAAAACTTATTAAAGGATCAAAGAAATTTTTAACATTCAACAAACCTATGGGCTTTTGATGGAGATTTAGTTGGGCCCAAGAGGCAATTTGAAAAATTCCTTCGAGAGTACCAAAGCCACCTGGTAAAGCAATAAAGGCATCCGAATTGATAAGCATATATGCCATGCGTTCATGCATAGAGGAGACCTGTAACTCCTTCCTAACCGTTTTTCCAACGATGCTTTCTACAACCAAAGCTTTAGGAATAATACCTAAAACTTGACTGCCTCTTACGAGTGTAGCTGTTGACACACAACCCATTAACCCGAGGCTACCTCCCCCATAAACCACATGAATCTTCTTTCGGCTAATAGCCTACCAAGATAATTTTCTACTGCTACAAACTCTTCACTTTTTCCAGGTCGAGATCCACAGAATACACATATCTTTTGGATTCGATGTTTTGAGGTTCCTTCATGTCTATGCAACTCTCTAACTATGTGTGAAGAAGAGAACAAGAGATGTGATATTTATGGAGTGCAAAAAGGTATTCTAATGATGATATCTATATAGGTAGCTCGGCTGTTTGTTGAAAAAGTTTGACAATAATGCCTAGAAATTCAAAACAAAATATGATGAAATAAGACACCATAAATGCACAAGTCAAAACAAAAGATACAAATTCAAAAATGACAGCTATAAAACATTAAAATTGAAAAATGATGGCACACATGCATATGTACAAGTAGTTGTGATTGTGGCTCACATCTTCCTCTGGTTTTACGCCTAGAAATGGCTTAAACACCTTCTAAGAGTTGGAGATATGCTTCCCATCTAGTTTTCTTATAAACTGGCAAGCAGGATCGTTTTGAGTCAGATTCCCAAAACTATAGCGTTCCTGCTCATCTCAAAATTGTATCCACAATTTTAAAATTTCATACTGCACAAGTCCACAAGAATGCGTCTCAAGAGTCAATCGGATATCATCCAAAGACTCCCTACTCAGTCCATTCTTGATGAACTGTAGTTTATCCTCTCGATTGTTAGACAAATATCCCAAGAAGCGGCAACGCTGGTTACAAGTCCATCTTGCACATTTGTGACAAACTTGTAACCTTTTCGCTCTTCACTTTTTGGCGTAAGAGCTTTTTCCTAAACCTGGCATGTGAGAAATAAGATTATCTTAAAACTCACAAGAAAATTGAACCTTGGCTTCAATTGACCATCTTACATTAGCAGGAATACCCTTGCACATCAACATTCTTAGTCTTTCTGCACGAGCTTTGTAAATTCTAAGCAAATCATTTTGAGGAAGAGAGGGAAAATGTTTGTGCAGATTTGAGAGAATGGTATCCATGTGAAGAAAATGAGAGAGAAGAAAAGAAAATGAATGCAAGGTGAGCAACAATTTTTAGGGAACTGAAAAACCGACTTTAAAAGCCACGAAGTATCGTATCCGCCACTTGACCGAGAAAAATCAATCCTTAAAAAGGATCGATTAAAGCAATGGACTCTTTATTTTGGTCAAAATTTTCAAAGAATGGTTTTATGCGTTATTCCATATTTCTTCATTAAAGTTTCAAATGGTTTGTTACAAAAATGTGTACCCCCATCACTAATAATGGCTCGAGGAATTCTAAATCTACACAAGATATTCTCTTTCAAAAATTTGATAACTATTTTGTGATCATTGTTTCGACATGGAATTACCTCGACCCATTTTAAAACATAGTCTACTGTAACAAGAATATACACAAAACCAAATGATGGTGGAAAAGGTCCTATAAAATCAATACCCCAACAGTCAAAGATTTCAACAACAAGAATGGGATTCAAAGGCATCATATTTCATTTTGAAATGGATCCCAATTTTTGACAATTTTCACAAGTTTTGAAAAATGCATGTGTATCCTTAAATAAGGTGGGCCAATAAAATCCACATTGCAAGATTTTAGCAGCTGTTTTTTTATATGAAAAATGTCCTCCACATGCTTTAGAATGAAAAAAATTAATGATACTACTTACCTCATTGTCGGGTATACATCTTCTAATTATTTAATTCGGACAATATTTGAACAAATATGGGTCATCCCAATAAAAATTTTTCACCTCGGTCAAAAACTTCCTTTTGTCTTGAGCATTCCAATGAGGTGGCATTTTTCCTGTTGCACGAAAATTTATAATGTTAGCAAAGCAAGGTACAGCAGCAACGGAGAATAAAAATTCATCAGGAAAAGAGTCATTGATAGGTGAAGTTTCAATTAATGTATCTGTTGTTAGTCTTGAAAGATGATCTGCAACGACATTTTCGGCTCCTTTCTTATCCTTTATTATGATGTTGAATTCTTGGAGCAATAAGATCCATCGTATCAATCTAGGTTTTGCATCCTATTTAGATATTAAATATCTCACAGCTGCATGATCAGTGTAAACAATTTTTGGAGAACCGATTAAATAAGATCAGAATTTATCCAATGCAAATACTACTGCAAGTAGTTCTTTTTTAGTTGTTGTGTAATTCATTTGTGCATCATTTAAAGTCCTACTTGCATAGTATATCAAATACGGCTTACCTTCTTTTCTTTGTCCTAAGACAGCACCAACGGCATAATCACTTGTATCACACATCAACTCAAAAGGTAAGGACCAATCGGGAGATTGCATAATTAATTGGAGCAGTTGTTAAAAGTCCAATTAATTTATCAAAGGCATTTTGACATTCTTGAGTCCATTCAAAAGAAGTGTCTTTTAGTAAGAGGTTACAAAGAGGCTTAGATATAGCACTGAAATTTCTTATGAACGTTCTATAAAATCCAACATGCCCTAAGAATGAACAGACTTCTTTGACTGTTTTTGGTAGAGGCAAATGGGAAATTAATTCCACTTTTGCTTTGTCTTCTTCAATTCCCTTAGAAGACACCACATGACCTAAGACAATCCCGAAGTGACCATATAATGACATTTTTCCCAATTCAAAATAAGACATTTTTCTTCACACCTTTTTAGGACTTTTTCTAAGTTTTCAAGACAATTATCAAAAGAGTTTCCAAAGACAGTTAAATCATCCATGAAAACTTCTAAACAATGCTCAACCATATTACTAAAAATGCTTAACATGCATATTTGAAAAGTGACTAGGGCATTACAAAGTCCAAAAGGCATCCTTCTAAATGCAAAAGTGCCGAAGGGGAACGTGAAATTAGTCTTTTATTGGTCTTCAAGTGCAATGGAAATTTGATAATAGCCTGAGTATCCATTGAGAAAGCAGTAGTAGGGGTGCCCTGCTACTCTTTCTAGAATTTGGTCAAGGAATGGTAAGAGAAAATGGTCTTTTCTGGTGACATCATTTAATTTTCTATAATCAATGTACATCCTCCAACTAGATGAGACTCGAGTTGGCAATGATTTCTCCTTTTCATTTTTAACTATTGTAATGCTAGATTTTTTAGGTACTACTTGTGTAGGGCTTACCCACTTACTATCAGAAATAGGGTAGATAATTCCCACATCAAGTAGTGTGAGAACTTCAGCCCTAATGACCTCTTTCATGTGAGGATTTAATCTCCTTTGAGGTTGTTGGGATGTTTTGACATTTTCTTCTAAATGTATTCCGTGTGTACAAATCAAAGGGTTAATGCCTTTTATGTTTTTTAAAGTCCATCCGATTGCATTTTTATGCCTTTTAAGTATGTGTATCAACTTACCTTGTTGTTCGCTTGTGAGGGATGAAGAAATTACCACGGGATATGTCTGATTCTCCCCAAGATATGCGTATTTCACTCCTTCAGGTAAGGGCTTCAATTCTAACTTGGGAGCTTCCTCTTCCTTGCTTTCATTCATTTACCCCAATTCTTCGAATCTTGGTTTTGAGCCTTTTTCCATCACCTGTGCAAAATCTAGAAAGAACATTTATTAGAAAGATCAGGCTCTAGTTCCATACTTGATTCTAATGAATTCACTAAACAAGTTTCCAAAGGGTTAGAAGAACTCTATTTTTGGATGTGGTCTTTCACAATAGTTTCAATCATATCTCCTCAATTTCATCATCTTCTTCATGTGGTTGTTTGCACATATTAAAAACATTAAGTTCTAATGTCATGTTCCCAAATGATAGCTTCATGACTCCATTCCTGTAATTAATCAAAGCATTAGAGGTAGCTAGAAATGGGCGCCCTAAAATAACAGGAATTGAATTGCATATTTCCACTGGTTGTGTGTCCAAGACGATAAAATCCACTAGATAAATGAATTTATCAACTTGAACTAACTCATCTTCTACTACTCCTCTTGGCACTTTAATTGATCTATCAGCAAGCAAAAGAGTCACAGAAGTCAGTTTTAACTCATCTAGATTGAGTTTCTGAAAAACTGAGTATGGAAGCAAATTCACACTAGCACCAAGATCAAGTAAAGCTTGTTCAATTTTATAGTCTCCAATAACACATGAAATTGTAGGACAACCTGGATCCTTATATTTCACTGTATTATTGTTTTGAAGAATCGCACTTACTTGCTCGGCTAGAAAGGCCTTCTTTTTCACATTCAATTTCCTTTTCATAGTGCATAAGTCTTTCAAAAATTTTGCATAAGAAGGTACCTGTTTGATCACATCTAGCAAGGGAATGCTGACTTTCACCTGTTTGAAAATTTCAAAGATTTTATAATTGTGAGCTGGCTTCTTTTGTGTGGTTAATGCTTGAGGAAATGGAGGCACCGATGAGAATTTGGTTTCTTCTTCGCTAGGTGTTGGTTTGGCAACCTCTTCCTGCCCTTTAGAGATCGATTGTTCTTCTTTCTCACAAGGGTTAGGAATGTGTTTTTCAACAACCTTACCATTGCAAAGGGTCATGACTGATTTGGCTTGGTCAAAATAATGATTACTTGAACTCCTTGCATTTGCGTTAGATTGATCTTTGGGGTTTTGCAATGTTTAAGAAGGAAATTTCCCTTTCTCTTGGATGCTAAATGTAGATGCAAATTTTGCAAGAGTGTCTGACAAATTTGCTAATGTTTAAGCAGTTTGACTATTGAAAGTCTCTTGCTTTGTAATGAATGAATGCAATGTTTCTTCAAGGTCATTCCTAGGAGGAGAAGCATATGCAAGATCATGAGAATTTTGAAAATTTTATTGCGTTTGAAAAGGGACTTGTGAAGATTATGCATGATTGTCATTTTTTCAACTAAAATTTGGATGATTTCTCCAATCGAGATTGTAGGTTTGTGAATATGGATTGTGATTTGGCCTTTTGAAAGTGTTCAAGGCATTGGCTTGTTCATGGAGACATTCCCTAAAGGCAGGCAAAGTTGGGCAATCATCAGTAGAATGGTCATTATCATTACAAATGTGATAGACAATTTCTTGAATAGAATTCAATTGACCACTCTTTTTCATTTCTAAAGCCTCGAATTTTCTAGCCAGGGATGCATATTTGGCTTGAAGGTCATGATCTTCCCTAAGGTTGTGAATGCCTCTATTGGATGTCGAGGTTGGGGCCTTGCTTGGTACCTCATAGGTGCCAGCAATGTCCCAATTTTGAGCCTTGTCTGCCAAGGAATCTAGGTAGTTAATTGCTTCTTCAGGGTCTTTATCTCCAAATTCTCCATTACACATCAACTCCACTAGTTGCCTATCTTGAGGTGTTAACCCTTCATAGAAGTGTACAACTATTCTCCAAGTTTCAAAACCATGGTGAGGACAGGTGTTAAGTAGTTCCTTATACCTATCCCAACATTGGTAAAGGGTTTCCTTTTGTTTTTGAGTGAAATTGGTTATTTGTCTTTTAAGAGAATTTGTTCTATGGGTAGGAAAAAAATTTTTCAAAAATTGTTGTTTCATCTCATCCCATGAACTGATAGAATTCGACCTCAAATTTTGTAGTCATATTCTAGCTTTATCTTTTAAAGAAAAAGGAAAAAGCTTTAATCTAATGGTGTTTATGCTACAATTTGGGTCACTGTAGGAGTTACACACCTCTTCAAAGATTTTTAAGTGCGCATATAGATTTTCCATATTAATGCCATGAAAGGTGGGTAAAAGTCGAACAAAACTTGGTTTGAAATTGAAATGGATTGAATCGGGAGGAGAAATTACACAAGATGGTGCACTAGTCCTTATCGGATTCATATAGCCTCTGAGGGTTCTTGGTTGGTTTTGATCATTTTGTTGGGAACGGTTGTCCCCTTCATTCGTGAACCTTTCCACTTGATTGTCGGCCATGTTTTCTAAGGAAGATGATGTTTTTCTAACAAGTCTACCACTAGATGTTCGTGACCAAATTTTCATGCAAGAAAGAGAAAAGAAAAGAGAAGAAAGGATAAACACACGACAAAGAAAAAATTAAGATCTAAAATGAGAAAAGAGAATACTTACAATTTTGTATGCCAAATTTTACCTTCCCCGGCAACGGCGCCAAAAACTTGACACATCCGAAAAAGGATTGTCTCCTAAGTATAGAAGTGTTGAAGTAATAAACCTGGTGAGACAGTGGTCGATCCACGAGGAAGGGGATTTTAGCGCTACAAATTATAAGGTAAGCAAATATAGTATGAATAATCAATACGATATTAACAAAACGTGGTTAAACCATCCATAGAAATAGGAGGTAAAACCTACCATAGCAAATGAAGGAACAATTTCATAAATAATAAATAAGAATACATAAATTACAAAAGTAAGAGGGACTAACACAATAACAATGAAAGCTAAGGTTAGGAGATCCACCTTTGATATATCGAATAAGGATAAGTAGCCTTTTTAGTTATATGAATTATATTTGTTTCGTGACCAATATTTATGCCACTTCTTGTAAATGGGTTCGAGCATTCAATGTGCCAATCACTATATGTCTACAATAAATCAAGGTTCCTAACTAGACTTGTGTCAGTAAGGTAGAACCATACAACATCTAGAAAGGATCCAAGCATTTGATATGCCAAGAATTGTCGACAATGGATCCTGACCTCCATTTTACGAGTGGTGGCAAGATTGATTAAGATAATAAATATAAATCATATAAAATGAACAACACAAGATTATGACTATTAAGCACATGTCAAGGGTTAGAAAATCCTTATTCTCATATCAAGGGTTTCACCCTTTCACCTTAGCAAGAGAGAAATTAGAAAGACATTATAAGAGAAAGAAAACAAATTGCAAGAAAAAGAAGATTTATTAATAGCATAAACACACGAGAGAGAAAAACACAATACAAGATCCCAGCCAAGGCCAAGATGCCCTGATGGGTCACAAGGAACCTCTATTTATAGATACATTCAGGGGCAAACTTATCAAATTATAAAAGAATAATTATCAAATATTAGATGCATCAACTTTGACAATTGGGGTAATTAGGTGAACCTACTTTGACCACCGATTTTGACATTGAATTATTGAGAATTTTAATCACATATCTCCATGGAAGTCATAGATATTTCTCTCAGATTTCTAGAATATATTGATTCATACCATTTGGATACGTATTTTGAGAGATATGGTCAAAATACTGAGGCATGGTCAGGCTGGGCTGAAACTGCATATAGGTTCACTTCAAGCCAATTTTTGGTCCACTAAGAGCCCGAATTTCATGATTCTTGTGCAATACAATCTTGTAGATAATTTAATCAGCTTTCCAAAAAATTAAGATTTGTATCATTCTGATCTATAAATAGAAAGTTATGCCCATTTTACCAAACCTATAATGAAACCAAAATTAAGAGAAAGTTAATTCCAAAGATGCAAAGACTACAAATATGCTTAAGTTGAGGAATTTAATGACACTATTAATACAATATGATGAACTAAAATCTTACTAAGCATGCATATTTAAGTGTTCATCATCGACACAAAGCTCATCACGTACGAGCGCGATGGCACAAGAGCACGAGTAACTTGGTGTTGGAGCGTGGATTTTGGGTTTGTGGATGCATCTGAACAGAGAGTTAGCGTAGGAGTGCGAGTCTATTTCCTGGTCAAAATAGGATTACTTGTTACATAAGAAATAGGCCTATAAGCTTTGGACTATAAATAAGGGGCGTATTTTCATTGTAAAATAAGTTCTTAGAGAGCAGAAAAAGAGAAAAGAAAGAGGGTTAGGGTTTAAAGAGATTGGGAGTTTCTCGGAGTTAAAGAAACTAAATTTCTTCCAGTTGTCCTTGTAAACACTCTTTTACTTCTTTGCTTTTCACCATAGTGGATTGATCATCACTAGCAACTGGACGTAGGATCACATATTACAATCTGAACCAATATAAATCCTTGTGTTCTTGTGTTTCTTTGTTTTTACTTTGCTTGGTTGTATGCTTACTCTCCTAGATTAATTCCGCGATAAGCTACTTGTGAGTGTGTGTGCCACTTTCCTTCACAACACAAATAGATCTCGAAGCTCAGTACTAATAATGTTACCCTTCTCACCTTCAAGCGTGCCACCCCACATCATGTTTTGAACAACACTTATCAAAGTTAAAATAGACAGGGCACTGATGTCTATGGGCTCGCCAATTTTGTTATATACATCCCTAATTGTATTCTTAATTTGTTGTTTTATTAAATTGTATGAAGCATCGGGGTTTGTGTTACTCATCATCCTTTCAACAAATATTTTTCACATCTTTCTCTAATGAGGACCATATGGGCACCATCTGATGTCATTTGTACCATATGAGGTGACCTATGCAGCAATAGGTGCGTCGTAGTTAATATATATTACTTATTTTTCAGGAACCACTTCCTTAGCTAATGATGTTGAGTTCAGCACTACACATAATTCGTTGCCAAGCTAGAGCTTGTAGATGGAACCATAGACTTCAGCCAAATCTGTGAATGTGTTGTGGAGTTGAATATCGAGAAATGGAAGCTATCCAATTAATGTTAAGCCACAGGGACTTGGTGGTAGTGGAGCATTTGTTTTTTTTTTTGATCTCTTGATCATATTCCACAACCACATCACTCCAAGGACAACCATTAGTAAAACTTGGATCTTAGGGAGAAAAATAACTCTCAACTCAGCTCACAATTGAAGTGAATTTTATTTATATATTGAGAGAAAAAATATCTTACAAAGAGATTTTCAGGTGGCACTTATCAGTGGCACTAACACAGTAGCCAATAAGACATCATTGCATGGCATATTCTAGAGACTAGTAGAAGGGACAAGAAACTAATTTAACTAACATAGCTTTAATGACTAATTATCCCTTATTAACAATATTAATAGAGTTAATACAAAGGCATAACTAATTATCCAAAAGAGTGGTTATATGAGCTATCTTGACATCCCTCCTTAAATTAGAGGGCAGTTCAAGAACTCCAAGTTTGCTTCTAAAGTAATGGAATTGAGTTGCCACCAGAGGTTTTGTGAGGCAGTCTGCCACCTAATCACATGATGCTATATACCTCACTTCAAGAAGCCCTTGCAAAACTTTGTCCCAGATAAAATGGACATCAATTTTTATGTGTTTTGTCCTAGCATGGTACACTGGGTTCGAAGCTAAGGTGCTTGCACTTACGTTGTCACATCGAGCAATTGGACATTGAGTGGATTTGCAGTGAAGTTCAGACAATAGTGATTGTAGCAAAGCTATTTCTGCAGCAACTTGAGCTAGAGCACAATGCTCTGATTCAATTGCGTGATCTGGATACAACCGATTGCTTTTTAGATTGCCAAGAGACCAAAGTTTCTCCCAGAAAAATATAATATCCACCAATATATCTTCCATCCTCTATACTATAGGCCTAATCTGCATCTGAGAACCTAATAATATTAGTGTTGTCATATGGCTTGATATGGAGGCCAAACAACTTAGTTTCTTTCAGGTATCTTAGAATTCTTTTCACATACTGTCGATGTGTTGTTGTTGGAGATTGTAGAGACTAGCTCAGTTTGTTAACCATAAAGGCTATGTCAGGCCTTGTGTAGGTGAGGTACTGGATGGCCCTACCTGTACTCATGTAGAGAGTAGGATTCGAGAAAGGTTTTGAAAGTTCAGCTGACTTGGTCTTGCTTATAGTTGCTAGGGCAGAGCATGGTTTTGAGTGTTCTAGCCTAAGCTTTTTTAGTAAATCTGAAATGTACTTAGACTAGTTTAGTTACATATCAGTGATGTCTCTTCTCACCTCCATTCCCAAGAAGTAATGCAATTCTCCAAGGTCTTTAAAAGCATAGAGTTTGTTCACGCTAATGATCATTTCTTGAATAGAGGAAGAGTTATTACTTGTTATAATGATGTCATCAACATAGACAAGTGTAAGAATTAAAACATCTTTCTCCTTGAAAATAAAGAGTGAGGAATCTGATTTTGAGTTTATGAAGCCCCAACTTAGGAGACTACCCTTTAGCTTTTCAAACCAGGCTCTTAGGGCATATTTAAGGCTATAGAGTGCCTTATGAAGTTTGTAGATGTGTGAGGGTTCGGTAGAGTCAATGTACCCCTCTCTTGTACCATATATACAGATTCCTCTTAAATTCCCATTAAGGAATGCATTGTTGATGTCCAGCTCCTTTATTACCCAATTTTTGGTCACTTTGATTACTCCAAGTTTAACCACTAGGCTGTTGATAAGTGTCTATTTATATATCATTTTCATATCAATTCGTCCATGTTTCTTTGCTAAATTCCTTGGTATTTTTATGTTTTTGTGTGGTTTTGGTGTTTGTAGGAGTTTTGGAGCAACTTGCACAAAAATAGAGTAAAACCCTTCATTTTCACATCTGCTAGTCAACCATCGTCTCGGATTTAATTGTATTGATATACAATAAACCCGATGACATATCATATACCGTTGAAAAGCTTTCGAAGTCTACTTTTTGGAGAAATTTATGGTTTAAGAATCCATTCAGTGTACCAAAAGTTGTAATCAAAACAGTGTAAGAAGTGTAGAAATGTAATTCCACACATCACTGTAGCATGTATAATACGGGACACTGTAGCACGTTACTGTAGCAGAGTATTTAAACACATTTTAGGGCTTCATTTTCATAACTTGAAGAGGGGAAACGTGGGAGGAGGCTGCATTTCTGGATTTCTCTCATCCCTTGGAGTTCTTGAAGGAGAAAGAAGATTTTGCAAGAGGAGGAACTACAAGTCCAAGAAGATTCATCTACAAAGAAGATTTTCAAAGAATTTGCTAAGTTCTTTCTTTCCTTTTCAATTATGGAATTTCTCTGTATTATATTTGTTATTCAGATTGAATATGTGTAACTAAATCTGAATTGGTTGAGGGTGATTTCAAAGCCCTTGATATGATTTTTGTGAGTTGATTGTGTAAGAAGTTGTTATCCAATTCTCTAATTAAAGTTGCTTGTATTTTCCCATATCTAATGCTTATGATTGCTTACTGATTGTATTTGGAATGGCCAACTGAATAAAATCAGTTGTTGTCTATTGCTAGATTAGAAATCTTGATCCGTAATTGTCATGAATTTCCAATCATTAGTAGCAAAATTGTGATCAGAGATTGCAATTGGAAAATACAACCTAGGTTACATAATCCAAACTTGTGTGATTATTGCTTAGATCAACCTATCTTTCTCATCGTAATGCTTCCATTGAATTAAACTCAGAGAGTTGTTCTAGGTTGTTTAATGGATAGAGATTAAATAAAGAGCTTGTTTTATTTAACAACAAAGTAAGGAAAGATTGGGATAACAGAGCTTGTTGTTATCTACGGTTGATAACTTCAATGCTGTAATTGGATTACACTTCTATGTTAATTCACAAATTCATATCTTGTGGCAGAGAAAGAACCCTTAACCAAGTGTCTCTCATTGATTTTTAACTCCATTTTACTTTGCGTTGTGTTATTGTGCATTTACATTAATATTTCAATTAGTTAATCCATCAACAAAACCCCCCCCATTTATTCTGTTGTTGTTTTTGAATAACAAATTCAATTAGAATCAATCCTCGTGGGAACGATATCTACTTATCACTTTATTACTTGTGCGACTAGTATACTTGCTAGTTTTGAACGCATTAAGTTTTTGGCGCCGTTGCCAGGGATTGATTTCTAATCAATTTGTTATTCTGTTTTTACTACTGATTCTTGATTGTTATTTCCTGATTGTTTGTGTTTAGGCTTTTATGTACGAGGGAGAAGCGGATCAGCGACTTAAGAGAATTAAGGAGTTTCTCCAATCCTCGAATTTAAGACTAAATCGTTCAATTTCAACTCCACCTCCAGAATTTGACCTTGCACGACATACTTCCCTCCCTTCTTCTTGCAGTTCAATCAAATCTGAATCGGAAGCAATGGCGATGGAAAACGATCAGACTCTTAAGGAGTTAGCGGCTCCAATTATTGATCAACAACCGCTATGTATAAGCACCAATTCTGAGATAGATTTTGAACTTAAATCTGGACTGATTCATCTCTTGCCTACATTTCATGGTTTTGCAGGAGAGGATCCGAACAAACACCTCAAAGAAATTCATGTGGTATGCTCAAGTATGAAGCCAACCGGCGTTTCTGAAGAGCAAATTAAATTGAGAGCTTTCCCATTCTCATTAAAAAAAAAAAAAAAAAAAAAAAAAAAAAAAAAAAAAAAGAAAACAAAAAAAAGAAAAACAAATTAGCAGATTCGGCAAAAGATTGGCTATACTATCTACCACTAGGTACCATTACCACTTGGAATGAGATGAGTAAACTCTTTTTGGAGAAATACTTTCCAGCCTCGAAATTACAAATATTAGAAAAGATATTAGTGGCATTCGACAACACAATGGAGAATCACTTCATGAATATTGGGAGAGATTTAAAAGGTTATGTGCTAGCTGTCCAAACCACCAAATTAGTAATGGACTCCTAATTCAATATTTCTATGAGGGTCTCTTACCAATGGAAAGGAGTATCATTGATGCTGCTAGTGGTGGAGCACTAGTTAATAAAACACCGAACGGTGCAAGACGTTTGATTAGTGACATGGCAGCGAACTCCCAACAATTCAGCAGTCAATTTGAGCCACAACTACCAAAAGAGTAAATGGGTAAGTACTTCAAACATTGAACATCACCTTTGTGAACTTACCTCTCGTTGTAAAAAAAATGGTCTGTAGGATAATGCACCAATCTTATGCATGTGGAGTATGTTCTGCCATGGACCATCCCACCGCCATGTGTCCAACTTTGCAAGAAGGAGATACAGAACAAGCCAATGCCATGGGTGGATTTCCAGGACAATCAAGGCAAAGGTATGACCCTTTCTCCCATACTTACAATGCTGGATGGAGAGATCACCCTAATTTAAGATATGGGAATCATCAACCAATTGCCCCAAATGCCATACCAAATCGACCACCAGGTTTCAATCAACCAAGGTTGCAGCAACCATTTCAAGCACAACCACAACC
>SNVD02014271.1:0-113540 GCA_013180625.2 Boswellia sacra
AATTCTTTACTTTTAAATCTCTAAAACATTAAACAATCATTTCCGATAACTGCATAGACAAAATTTGATAAACTATAAAATATGCTTCATACTAGAATAAAGGAATATCTATTTACTAACATAATAAAGTTTCACTAACAATTATTAAAAAAATAGAAATTTATAAATTATAATTCAATTATTGGTAAAAATGTATGTTTTTCCCACTCACTATCTTGCGGATTAACTTGCGTGGCAACCTCTTCTGCGATCGGATCTCGGTATGTATTAGGAACTACAGTCTCACCTAAGGAGAAAGTCAAATAAAATTCTTTAATAGCACAAAACCGTAGTCTCACCAATAACATATTAATTCTTCTAATTAACTCCATTTCCACACTTTTTAAACATACCAAGTCTGGTTCTCCGATTTTTAATAATTAATTGACTCATCCAAATGGTCTAATATTTTATAAGGATCTTGTATACATAAATATCTAATACCATATAAAATTTCATAGCATTCTGTATTCATTTGGTCCCTCAAATCCTTCATTTTTTTCAGATACATAAATTCTGTAAATTCCCTTCCAAATCTGACCTCTCCCTATTCCAAAATACATGATAATTTGTACTAAATTCATAAATTCACAAAACTCTCCAGTTTAAAACTACACATATCTACAAACTCATATCCCAAATTTCATAATTTTGGAAGACCTCTAAATAACTCAATTAACTTGCCCAAAACTGATTTTCTGCAGAAAAACTGAATTTCCAGTGGTGAACAGTAAACTTCGAAAATTCATTATAAATTGCATACTCCACATTTTTCAGTGAATCCAACTTTAAACAAATCCTTAAGATGTCTATTTTAACATATATAAATTTCAGAATTTAATTCAAATCCAACAGACTGCTATAATTTTCGAAATTCGTACTGTTCACAGAATCCCTAATTTTCCATAATTATTACCAAACTTCAATTCCTTCAAACCAACTCCATAAAATCAACAAGAATGTGAAATACTTTGTTTAATACTTTCAATTTCATCATTATTCTTCCTTCTCTCTCTAAAAAATTTCTCAAATGTCTCTAATTTCTCTCTAATATCATAATATTCCATTTAATTATAGTAAAAGTTGAAGAAATTACCTCAAAACTCTTCAAATTCCTCTTGAAAATCAAAATTGTCCTCTTGCCCTTTCACTTCCTTCTCTCCCGTCTCCCCCTCTGTCTTCTATTCTAGATTTTTTTTTGTTTCTAATAATTCCTAATTATTGCTTTATATAATTGCATGAAAAATTGAAAAAAAATGACTTAAGGGCTGGGCTAAGATAATTGATGGGCTAGGCTTTTGCTAATGGGCTTTACAATACTACCCCCCTAAAAAAAAAATTTTGTCCTCGAAATTACTAACCTGAGAGAAAGAGATGTGGATACTGAGCTCGCATAACGTCTTCTCGCTCCCACGTAGCTTCTTCCTTCGAGTGATTTCGCCACCATACCTTAACCAAGGGAATAGTCTTGGCACGAAGTACTTGCTGTTTCCATTCTATGATCTCTAATTGTTCTTCTTCAAAAGTCAAGTCTTCTTTTAATTGAATTGGCTGCTGTTGAAGGATATGGCTTGGATCATACACGTACTTACGGAGCATAGAGACATGAAACACATTATGTATTTTCGACAACTCTGGAGGCAAAGCTAAACGGTAAGCAACTGTGCCCATACGCTCTATGATCTCGTAAGGCCCAATATAACGTGGACTTAGTTTCCCACGTGTACCAAAACGAAGTACACCTTTCCAAGGAGATATCTTCAAAAATACTTTATCTCCCACCTGAAACTCCAGATCTCTTCTACGCTTATCAGCATAACTCTTCTGTCGATCTTGTGCTGCCTTCATCTTGTTTCTAATAATAACTATCTTTTCATTCGTATCCTGTACCAGTTCTGGTCCCAAAAGTCTCCTCTCACCCACTTCATCCCAACATATTGGTGTTCTACATTTCCTCCCATATAGAGCCTCATAAGGTGCCATTTCGATACTGGATTGATAACTATTATTATAAGCAAATTCCATTAGAGGCAAATAAACATCCCAATTGCCTTTAAATTCCAATACACAAGCTCTAAGCATGTCTTCAAGAGTTTGAATGGTACGCTCAGATTGACCATCTATTTGTGGGTGAAAAGCTGTACTGAAATTCAATTTTGTGCCTAAAGCTTTTTGCAAGCTAGGCCAAAATCTGGAAGTGAAACGTGGATCTCTATCTGATATGATTGAAACAGGTGCACCATGAAGACGGACTATCTCTGCTACATAAATACTAGCTAGCCTATTCAATGAATAAGTAGCCTTGATAGGTAAAAAGTGGGCAGATTTTGTAAGACGATCTACCACTACCCAAATACCATCATGACCAGCCATAGTACGTGGAAGTCCTACCACAAAATCCATAGTAATATGTTCCCATTTCCATTCAGGGATAGGAAGTGTTTGAGAGAGTCCCGCAGGTTTCTGGTGCTCAGCTTTGATTTGTTGGCAAACTAAACACCGAGACACAAATTCTTCAATTTCTCGCTTCATACCTTGCCACCAATAATGTTCTCTCAAATTACGATACATCTTAGTACTTCCTGGATGCATTACATAGGCTGGAAAGTGAGCTTCTTCCATAATCTCTTTCTTTAATTCTTCATTGTTGGGCACACAAAGTCTATTTCCCATAACTAAGGCTCTATCATCTCTAACCGCAAAGTCTGATCGTAAGCCTTTCTTCACCTCTTCTATCAGTTTCATTAACTGAGGATCTTGTATTTGTGCATCTCTAACTTTATTAATTAAAGTAGGTCTAACATGAAAATTGGCTAGTAGCACACTTGAGTCATTAATTGTTAACTCAATTCCCAAGGACCTCAATTCAATCAATAAAGGTAGATATGTCACCCTCAAATAGGCTATAGAGCTCGAGGACTTTCGGCTGAGTGCATCTGCTACTATATTTGCTTTACCTGGGTGATAGTCAATTGTGCAGTCATAATCTTTGATAAGCTCAATCCATCTTCTCTGCCTAAGATTCAATTCTTTTTGAGTGAATAAATACTTGAGGCTCTTGTGATCTGTGTAAATCTGACATGTTGCCCCATACAAGTAATGTCGCCAAGTCTTGAGTGCAAATACAATTGCTGCCAATTCTAAGTCATGGGTAGGATAATTTTGTTCATGCTTCTTTAGTTGTCTTGAAGCATAAGCTATCACCTTCCCGTGTTGCATCAAAACACAACCTAACCCCTGTCTAGAGGCATCACTGTAAATCACGAACCCGTCATTACCGGATGGAAGAGTAAGTATGGGTGCAGAAGTTAATCGTGTTTTGAGCTCTTGAAAACACTGCTCACAAGCATCAGTCCACTCAAACTTCACTTCCTTACGAGTCAACCGTGTTAATGGAACAACAATTCTGAAAAAATTCTCAATAAATCTCCTATAATAACCTGCCAAGCCAAGAAAACTTCTGACTTCTGTTACATTAGTGGGTCTCTCCCATTTAACAATAGCTTCTATCTTCTGAGGATCTACATACACCCCTTTAGCTGATATCACATGTCCTAAAAACACAACTTTGTCTAGCCAAAACTGGCATTTGCTGAATTTGGCATAAAGTTGTTTCTCCCTCAAGGTCTGCAAAACTATCTTCAAATGTTCTGCATGCTCCTCCTTGTCTCGCGAATACACCAATATGTCATCAATAAACACAATAACAAAGCGATCCAAATAAGGATGAAATACTCGATTCATCAGGTCCATAAAAACTGCTGGAGCATTAGTCAACCCAAACGGCATTACAAGAAATTCATAGTGCCCATAACGAGTTCTGAAAGCAGTCTTAGGTACATCGACCTCTCTAATTTTGAGTTGATGGTAACCCGAGCGCAAATCTATCTTGGAGAAAACCCTTGCACCTTGCAACTGATCAAACAAATCATCAATACGAGGAAGAGGATACTTGTTACGTATTGTCACCTTGTTCAACTGTCGGTAGTCTATACATAACCGCATTGTTCCATCCTTCTTTTTAACAAACAAGACCGGTGCTCCCCATGGTGAAACACTGGGTCTAATAAACCCCTTATCAACCAACTCTTGCAGTTGCACTTTTAACTCCTTTAACTCTGCTGGAGCCATTCTGTATGGTGCCATGGAAATAGGAGTTGTGCCAGGAGCTAAGTCAATTGTGAATTCAACTTCCCTATCTGGTGGTAAGCCGGGTAATTCTTCTGGGAACACATCTGGGAAATCTTGAACAATAGAAATATCTTCTATCTTTGCTTCACCCATTGAAGTGTCAATCACATGAGCTAGGTAGGCTGAACACCCCTTTTCAAATAATCGTTTAGCTTCAAGAGCAGATATTATGCAAGTAGAGAGGATTCGTCGATCTCCATAGAAAATAAATTCAGGTGTTTCAGGTTTTCTAAACACCACCTCCTTCTTGAAGCAATCGACAGATGCATGGTGAGTTGCAAGCCAATCCATTCCCAATATCACATCGAAGTCTCGGATATCTAAAGGAATCAAGTTTGCTAATAGATCATGATTACCCACCTTCACAATGCAATCCTTAAGAACATTTCCTACCAAGATGGAATCCCCAATAGGTGTGGCTACTGCTAAAGTACACTCCAATGGTTTCAAATCTCTATCAGCATACATAGCAAACATACATGAAACAAAGGAATGGGTGGATCCAGGATCAATCAAAATGTGGGCCTCACGACCAAAGATAGTCAACGTACCAGTAACCACCTCTGGTGTAGCCTGTGCCTGCTGCTGAGTCATGGCAAAGACTCGTGCCTGTCGAGCTGGCTGACTACCCTGTTGATTATTACTATTTCTTGAGGTATTCATTTGGTTTCTAGCTGAAGAAGTAGATGTCCCGGTTTGAAGCCTCCCTGATCCTCTATCTTTCTGAACAAGGCTGCTACCTTGAGTTAAAGTAGGACAAAATTTCTTGATATGTCCTGTCTGACCACAATGATAACAACCAGGTCTACCAAACCGACACTCTCCCTCATGAAGCTTGCCACAAGTCTCACATAATGAGTACGGAGTCATTCTGGATCTGTCATCATATTGTCTGCTCCCCTTTCTACTAATCCGCTGATCTCTAGAATTACTTCCTACAGATTGTTGCATAGCTCCCTGTCTAGAACTTTGTTTTTGCCCCTCTGGTGGACCCTGTCTCTGAGTACTCTTATAACTATCAGAATAAGCTGAATAACTGCCCCCTCTCTTGCTTGGTCGGTGGCTAGTACTATCAACTGGCCAACTCTGCTGACGTTTATAGCTTGAATCAGCTCGGTTAGCCTCTCCCAAATTTCTCTCAACTTTCATAGCAGCTTGGACTAACTTACCAAAGTCATCATAATTGTTGGCAGCAAGTACAACTCTGATTTCTCTACGTAATCCTTCTTCAAACTTTTTACACCTTTCCTCCTCATCAGCCACAATAGAAGGAGCAAATCTAGAGAGCTCTAAAAATTTCTTCTCATACTCCTCCACTGATCTGGACCCTTGAACCAGTCTCAAGAACTCACTACGCTTGATATCTTTGTACACAGCAGGAAAGTAGTGATCAAAGAACTCCTTTTTGAACAAAGCCCAAGTAATAACTTCCTGTGATGGATGACGACGCTGAACTGACTCCCACCAGTGATATGCTCCACCCTCTAATAAAAATGTAGCAAAAAGCAATTTCTGCTCATCAATACACCCCATAACTCCAAAGATACGCTCTAGCTTGCTTAACCAAGCCTCTGCACTAGGAGGATCAACATTACCATCAAAGCTTTGACCACCCAACATCCTAACCCGCTCAATAGTGTTCTCTTCCCTAACACGCCCTTGATTTTGAGTAACAGTAGCAACGAGCTGGGCTAGTGCATCTACTGAGTGTATAATGATAGGAGGGTCACGGTGATTCCTATTCTCATTTCCTCTCGCATTTGACTGTCTTTCCTCTCCACGACTATGTTCATTTTCCCCTTCACCTTCAGGTGGTGGTGGAGAATTTGCAGTTTGGTTCAGTCCGCCCCTGGCTCTAGTGCGAGGTCTGCCTGTATGTTGGCTCATGATGATGCCTACAAAATATAACGCTTCTTTTATCATTACAAAACTATGTTTATGCAACCGTGAAAAACTTAACAAAATCTTAAAAACCATGCTCTGATACCAAGTTGACACGACCCGCCCCTAGCTAACACGGGCGAATCGTGCCTAAAACTGTACTAAGAAAATCTGACTTTTTAAAATATGCTAATTTATGAAAAATTTGGCAGAGTTTCCCCTGTATTTTAGACTAATCCCCCTGCCAAATACACAAAATTCAACACTTCCAAAATATTTATATAACCACTAACTTCCCTTTCGGGACCTTAAGTCCATCTATTAAAATAATTGTATCTCCAAAACAGTCTTTAGAAGAAAATATGGCCTCCAGCCTCAAATATGATTAATTTCGATTCAAAAAGTTTACAACCAAAATTTTAAATATAAGTTTAAAAACTCAAACATGATTGAATAAACAAAAATGTCTAAAAGAAACTAAAACAAATCTTTGATACATATACGATATCAAATATTTACATATGCAAGAAAACCATCTACGATAATACAATAAGATGATAAAAAAGAAAGCTCTCAAAACATCATCAAATGGCCAACCTCAAGCAGCTACTGGCGTTCCGACTGAACACTGCAATCTCCTGGGAAAAATGGTTTTAAAAAAATAGGGTGAGTATAAACTCAGTGAGTGGGATAGAGTCATTAAAATAGATAAAAATTTGCATAAGATAAAATAATACATCATAACAAGTAATTAACTAAAAATTCTGCTTTACTAGCATTGATTAGAAAACTGCTTCTAAAAGATACAAAAACGAGCTAATCTTTAAATAATCCATATGCCTTTCACAAAAATTAAATTTTTGATATAAAAATATTCTAAGGCATTTCCACTTGTATTCAAAATTCAATTTGATAACCGTATTAAGGTTCTAAATCCCGTAAAACTCATTTCGCATTTTAAATTTCTAAATCATTACAGTTTCACTAATCAAGTACCCAAACTAATCTGACTGATCATGACCTGGCGGGGCTAGGATCGCTCAGGCCAAGATATCTCTATACTGATCCTACGCATGCGCGGAGCTGCCCCCAAAGGGCTAAACATCCAGATCACACGGCCCAAAGCCTCTATGTGTGCCTGAATGGGTCCCAAAGACCTCTATACTTTCACTAGCTGAATGAATTGGGTACTAGCTTAGTAAAACATAAAAATTCAATTCTGTACTTTTAAATCTCTAAAACATTAAACAATTCTTTCTAATAACAACATAGATAAAATTTGATAAACCATGAAATATGCTTCATACAAGAATAAAGGAATATCTGTTTACTAATATAATAAAGTTTCGCTAACAATTATAATAAAAATAGAAATTTATAAATTATAATTCAATTATTGGTAAAAATGTATGTTTTTCCCACTCACTATCTTGCGGATTAACTTGCGTGGCAACCTCTTCTGCGATCGGATCTCGGTATGTATTAGGAACCACAGTCTCACCTAAGGAGAAAGTCAAATAAAATTCTTTAATAGCACAAAACCGTAGTCTCACCAATAACATATTAATTCTTCTAATTAACTCCATTTCCACACTTTTTAAACATACCAATTCTGGTTCTCCGATTTTTAATAATTAATTGACTCATCCAAATGGTCTAATATTTTATAAGGATCTTGTATACATAAATATCTAATACCATATAAAATTTCATAGCATTCTGTGTTCATTTGATCCCTCAAATCCTTCATTTTTTTCAGATACATAAATTCTGTAAATTCCCTTCCAAATCTGACCTCTCCCTATTCCAAAATACATGATAATTTGTACTAAATTCATAAAATCACCAAACCTTCCAGATTTAAATTATACATATCTACAAACTCATATCCAAAATTTCATAATTTTTGAAGACCTCTAGATACCCCAATTAACTTACCCAAAATTGATTTTTCTGCAGAAAATTTAAATTCCCAGTAGTGAACAGTAAACTTCGAAAATTCATATAAAATTGTATACTCAACATTTTTCAGTGAATCCAACTTTAAAAAAATCCTTAGGATGTCTATTTTAACATACAAAAATTCCATAATCAGATTAAAGGCCAACAGATTGCTACAATTTTCAAAATCTGCACTGTTCACAGAATCCCTAATTTTCCATAATTATTACCAAACTTCAATTCCTTCAAACCAACTCCATAAAATCAACAAGAATGTGAAATACTTTGTTTAATACTTTCAATTTCATCATTATTCTTCCTTCTCTCTCTAAAAAATTTCTCAAATGTCTCTAATTTCTCTCTAATATCATAATATTCCATTTAATTATAGTAAAAGTTGAAGAAATTACCTCAAAACTCTTCAAATTCCTCTTGAAAATCAAAATTGTCCTCTTGCCCTTTCACTTCCTTCTCTCCCGTCTCCCCCTCTGTCTTCTATTCTAGATTTTTTTTTTGTTTCTAATAATTCCTAATTATTGCTTTATATAATTGCATGAAAAATTGAAAAAAAATGACTTAAGGGCTGGGCTAAGATAATTGATGGGCTAGGCTTTTGCTAATGGGCCTTACACTCTCACTTTTTCTTTTTGTCTTTTATTAGCCTAAAGATAATGTTTGCTACTTGCCGCCCATTGGTAAGTTCCTTCCAAATATTTTCAAGTCTTTTAACTCCTTAAACCCACTAACTTTTATTCTTTCAACGTTATATTGCAAACTTCGCCTTTCTAATAAACAATCTTACCATAATACCCCTTATGCGTTTTGCTTGCTTTTCACACGACTTTAATAATTCTAATTTATTCTATAAATCAATACTAGTTATATTAAATGCATAGATAAATAAATAAAATGAACCATTACAGAATTAGCTATGCTAACTTATCTAATAAGCCCATCCATACTTGAAAATCCCTTTCAATCATAAGTTCTTACTCAGCTTGGAATGACTACAAGGACCGAGTAAAAACAATTGTACTTTATTTTCAAATTCCTAAAATAATAATTATTCTATTTAACCATTGGCACTAACTCAAATACATCTTTTCACAGACATGTGAGTGCGCATGCCCGGGCTAATAATAAATTGTTGTCACACTTGAAAACTTTACGTACGTGTTTGTTGTACTGTATATAGTGCTACATAGTATAACATTAAGAAATTATATTACGTTTGATCAAATTTTGAGCAGAATTGTATAGTATAACGTGGGTACTATAACGATACTGTTTACATAAAAGTTGAGTATTTTTATACCAAGCCTACCCATGGGTAACAGCGTATAAGCTTATTTTTGTCTCAATTTTCACTAATAAATACCAAAAAATTATATAAATTAAATATTTATATATTCATATAATTAATAAATAATTTATTAAATATTTAAATAAAAATTAATTATTTAAAAAAATAAAAAATACTTACTTAAATAAATAAAAAAATTTAATAATTCAATTTTTTTTAAAAATAATTTTAATTATTATTTAAACTTATTTTTTATTTAAATTAAACTTTTCATATTATATATATATTACGTTTTATCTAATACAATACTCTACCAAACATAGTATAGTATTATATCTTATCTAATCTTATTCTATACTATTCAATCCATTCCAATCCAAATAAATTTATGCTATCCTACACATTGTTATACAGCATATCAAACATGCCCTATGATGCTTAAAGTATTTTATTACAAATACTTAAAAATAGTTGCACCACCTTTTTCACTTTTTAGCAATAAAATGTATTTTATCAACCACTATCATGAAAAATTTGTTCCAAAAATATGTGAAAATCATAGTTGGATTCTTAACTTACATACGTGACTTTTGTCTTAAATAGTATTAATCTCAAATCTAAAAGCTTTGGTGATAGGGAATCCGTAACAAGAACAAACTAAAATCAAACACACACTCAACAATCACTCACACTCACACATAATCAACCAACAATTCAACAATCTATCTGAATATTCTTTTAATATATCAAATAATCAATGTCTAACAAAATAATAATGAAACCTATATTTATACTAATCAAGACATATTAGAATTTGACTCAAATTAGGAAAGTCAAAATCCCTATTTAAGTCAAAATCCCTAAACTAACAATTCAGGTTTGAATCTAATTAGGAAAGGTCAACATTCCTAATTGAGTTAAAATCCCTAAATCATAAAATTCCTAATTCAATTAAACTTTAAATAACTAAATTATTGAAAAGACTTAATTATCCCTAACATAAAAATAAACCATGCTGCATCAATTCTCCCCAGCTTCGAAAACTCGACTCCTGGCTAGTTGCTCAAGACGGATATTGCCAAAACACGATAAAGCACCAAGTTTTGTCTTGCATAAACATAGGAATGTCGTCGATCCAAGTCCAAACTTTCACGATAATCTAACAACATAGATACTAGCGATTGAAAACTAGGCAATGTTGCATTGATGGACGTTAATGTTGGTGAAGAAACAATCCACATCATAGGAGATTTCAAAATAGAGATAAACATGCCTTGGTTTGAGCTTTAATCCAACACATTAGAGACTCCTAAGAAATCAACTTCAATTTTGGACTTGGAGATAACTTCTTGAAGTAGTTTTGGAGACTCAAAAATTTTTTCTTCATGAGATAATTCAACTTCAATCTTCAGTTTGGAAACTTCAACTTCAATATTTGGTTTAGAGACTTCAACTTCAATCTTTGGTGTGCAACCTTCTGTTTTAGACGGATGGATGATTTCAATTGGCTTTTCATCAACCATTGGCACAACTTCAATAAGATGCTCTTCAACCTTGAAATCTTCAACATTCATGGACTTGAATTCACCTATAAGCTCTACCTCACTAGAACTCTCTTCAATATTAACTTCAACATGAATCTCAACCTCATGATCAATCTTACTTGGAACCTCATCATCCATAGCTACCTTCTCAACATCTTTCTCGATTTTTTCTCTTGCACATGAAACTTTATCTTCTATAAGTTCACACTTGGTAGGTTGGACTTTCTCACTAGGATATGGAGTAAAGATAGAAGAAGGACCACTTTGGGGAGGTGTTTGAGTGACAACAGGTAAGTTCTTACAAAACTCATGTTATTGGACAATTAATCTATCTAATCGATCCAAATTAATTTTCTTATCACAATACTCATGATTTTGAGATCGATAACTTACCACTTTTTGAAACTTAGGCATATATCTAGGTCTAAGATGTGAAGGTATAAAAGTATCAATTACTAAACGTTTCATCTCATCCCATGTTGGAAGTTCTCCCGCTCTTCTTGGATATTTGCACTTAATCATCCACCATTCAAAAGCAAAATCTCTCAATTGGGTTGCACCACAATCAACCATCATATCTTCTGGAAGATCTACATCATAAAAAAATCGCTCCAAGTTATCAAACAAGTGAAGAATCTCTTTAACATGGCAACGAAAGTCAAAAAGAATAATTTTCACATAAGGACGGCAACAAATCCCATAGAAATCTAAGCATTTATTGAAAGCAATCTCATGTTTCTTACGTTCATAGTTGCTTTGATAACCCCAATAAGCCATTGGGATTAAACTGCAAAAGTCAAAGGTATGAAAGGCAGCAAAAAAAGGGTTAAACTCAAACATCCAAACACTCTCGGGTGGTAGCTTCTGGCGATCGGACAGTGACGGCCAAACCTTCAGGCACTGGATTGGAAATGGCAGACGCTTTTCCGACCGGTGGTGTAAGTCGCGGAGGTTTGTGTAGTGGCTTCCAAACTAAATTTTGATTTTTGGAGACTTTCTGGCAAGAATTAGTGATCGGCCAAAAAGGGAAAGTTGACGGGGAGGGGTCGATCTATCACTTGGTGGCGGAGGTGAGACAGTACTTGCCGGTCAGCGGCGATGAACAGTAACAGCGACGAACGATTTGTGGGCATTTTGAAGGGTTTTCGGTGGGATTCTGGTGACGGTGATGAAGGAAAGAATGATAGGGATAGCCCGATCTATAAGTTAATGTATTCAGTGATGGGTGATGCGTTGGTGGCCAACAGTAACTACGACAATCAACAGTAACAAACAGTGACTGTGTTTGGGGTTTATGGAATTTAGGATGAATTTCGTTGAACAATGCTAAGCTCTGACACCAAATTGAAGAGGAACCCGTAACAAGAATAAACCAAAGTCAAACACACACTCAACAATCACTCACACTCACACACACTCAACAATCACTCACACTCACACACAATCAACCAACAATCCAACAATCCAACAATTTGTCTGAATATTCCTTTAATATATCGAATAATCAATGTCTAACAAAATAATAATGAAACCTATATTTATACTAATTAAGACATATTGAAATTTGAGTCAAATTAGGAAAGTCAAAATTCCTTATTTGAGTCAAAATTCCTAAACTAACAATTTAAGTTTGAATCTAATTAGGAAAAGTCAAGATTCCTAATTGAGTTAAAATCCCTAAATCATAAAATTCCTAATTCAATTAAACTTTAAATAACTAATTTATTGAAAAGACTTAATTATCTCTAACGTAAAAATAAACCATGCTGCATCATTTGGTTCATCCAAATAGTTCAATTTGTGTGATTTAGATCTTTCCTTCCAAAACTTAAAACCTTGTTTTCTATTTCTCTTTCTTATGGGTTCCTTTTGGGTATTCTAAAATCATTAATGTACTCATAGACAATCCTTCTAAAATTGTCTTTTTATTGCTACGAGACTTCTTGGTAATGATTCCTCTTTCATATGAACATTTCGATTATTGCACTACCTTTATAGTTACACTATTCTAATGATTATATCCAAAGATCTCCCTTAACACTCTTTATCGCTTATGTACTGCTTTAACCTATATAAAAATTAACATAATCTATTCTTTATTGCAGAGTATGTATTTATTTAATTTCCTGTTATTGAATTACTTTCTAATGGCGATTTTTCTTCCATTGAGACATTGTGCTCATTATTTCTTCCTTATTACTTCACCATTCCCATTAACACATCCAAATTTCCTTCTTAAACCATTAAACAACTATTTATTACCATAACTCATGTGCACATTGATACTGTCTGTTTACTACTACAAAACATGCATTTGTTTTATTGCTATACAATGACTTTCTATGGTAAATAATGTTTTTGGTTTGAGTAATAATGTTTTTGGTTTGAGTCTGTGAAACAAATCGTGCTTGTAGGGTACTTAAAACTTGGTTGTTTATGTTTGGGGCATAGAAATTATGTTTATTCTTTAATTGTTCTAATGGTTAGATCAAGTTTGGCATAACCACTAGGATTTAATGTAAACACTAAGGTTTGAATACTAAAACCTTTGTTCCCTAAATTTGATCTATTTATGGAAAAGCATCTAACATTTTGGAGTTTACAAAACAAATTCTAAGCACTAAATTTCTTAGAAACTACAATAGTTGTTAACCAAATATTGATAAAAAATACATAGCTCTTTTTATTTGATCTCTTTATTAGGTAATTCCTAAGCAGACACCAACTAAAATCCACCAACCTGTTTCTTTTCACTTATGCCAAATTCCATTTTCATATTCTAAAAATTATATTTTTCTTTAGCAATTCTTCTTACTCTAATTCATTTTCATCTTATAATAATCCATTTCCTGACTTAGGCATCATTTTGTTTAGTAATAGAAATAATTCTTTCGCGTTATTCCTTTTTAATCTTACCTTGATCTCATTCCCAGTAATCTTCTCCTATTAAAATCTTACTTAGAACCTTACGTGATTGAACCCTCTAAACACTTTCAATCGCAAGCTCTTCCAAATCCTCAGAATTCAATTCTCACATCTCACTAACTAACTATTATCAATCTTTAACTATAAAATTTCTTGAATCTCCTAAACCATCATAATCCTTTAAGTGTTATTCTAGTAGAAGCTCAGATGAATCTCACTTATGTTACCATGTCTCTATAAATTACTCTTCTAATCAATCCAGATCTTCTATTGATTCTATCATGTATACTCAATTTTATTTTCATAATTCTAATTAGGATAATAAAAAATAAAAATATATAAGAAAACCATGTTGAAAAAATTAACCATTTATCCACTTACATTAATCACCTGGTACTCATATTTAATCCTTTTACTAATGTTTTATCCATTCCTCATGATAGGTACCTTTTCATTGATTTTGGAAACTCAAGAAGTCAAGATACTTTTGACTCTAAAATGCTTCCTATGACCCATAAGAACCTGAAAAAGAACTAAAGCTGCTCATAACTGTTCTTCAAAGAACAACAATAATAAGAGGCCATTAAGTCCAGCGTCAAAATAATTCTTAATCATCTTAAAAAATGACCCGAATCAACCACATAAATTCTCCACCTTTCTCTTGTTCTAGTGATTACTTAAGACATATTTTTGTGAGCTAAACTCGCTTCTAAGCAACTCAATTACTTCTACCTTTGCTTTTGATTATTAGTGAGTAGTGGAAACCAGAATCCTCCAAAAAATGGCACTTTATTTTTAGTTTCTTGGCTGTTAACTTACTTTTTCTTATCATAAGCTTAATACTTTTGCTTTCATATTAAGTTTTTCTCATTGTATAGAAATACTTAGTACTTTTTACGCAGCCTTTTCATCACTAATTGCTAACATAATTATTTTGAGCAATCTATCGCTAAAAATAATTCATAACCTAGCATTTTCATTACTTGTCAACAGTTATCTTGAATGACATACTCAAAAATATTTTGTAACTTAGTAATTTTATTGCCGGTTATCTGTTTAATTTCCTTGAACAAATATTATGCTTAGAATGACAATTATATATTAGCATTTTCCTTGCTAATTTCTAATTTACCTATTCTGAGTGTTTTTATACCCTAAAAGAAATTTCAACTAAACATTTTCATTACTATTCTTTTATTTTTTCTAATCAATTTATGTAGTCAAAAAAATATTGCATGATCCGTTTAATTTTATCACTTTCATCAAAATTTATGATTGTTTTCATTGGTCAAGGTACTCGGGAGCATCCTTTACATTAATCAAGAGAGTTATAATAATCTATATACTGTCAACTAATCATATCTTAGATCCTTTAGACCAATCATTAATGAAGAAAGATATATTGCATAATTCCGTTTTCATTTTATTATTTGATAAAACTATTAAGCCCTTAAACCTTCACAAGGAAAAGAGTTCCTTAAGATTCTCTTATTAAAATAAGTAAATGAGTCACTTAATTTGTACTAAAAATGATCCCTGGTAGAGGTTTCAACAAGTCAAGGCAAGGGCAGGGGCAAAGACCTCATCTATAGGTGTTCATGGTATCTGAAGATCTTGACCCGAATTGACCACCAAGTTAGGTTGCACTATTTCTGGGTTGCACACTATGCTTAGAAAAAAATAAAAGGTATCAGTTTGGAGAAGGGTATTCTACAAAGACCAAAAAAAAAAAAAAAAAAAACCCAACCTATTAACCATAAACAATTTAAAGTTAATATTCCACATGACACTATCATATTGGTTGAAAAATAAAATGCATACATGTGAATCATACGCCCTAACAAAATTCAAGTTACCTTAGATAATTTCTAGAGACCCTAATTTCATGTACTATATCAAAAAGTTTGAAACTAACATCCTCTCTCTCTTTTAACATTTCTTCCCTATTTGAAATCTCCATCTCCAAATCTAGGCCTCTCTTTGTCTCCTCATTCTTCACCTATTGCATCTTAATTGGAAACATCTCCATCAAAAACATCTTCATCTCTGATTCTCAATCACTTTTCATCTTCGATTTTTAGTCTCTCTCTTTCTATATTCATGGCACACAACCTATTGCACCTTAATTCCACAGCATTTCTTCACCTTCTTTTTACAGATGTACTACACCTTTTCTTCTCAGTCACCTACAACATTTCTTCCATTTCTTTTCATAGTGTTACCAATGATGCCATTGATTAGGTTCTCGTTGTTTGATTTTCTTTGTATTTTGAAAAATAGAAACATTTTGTTATCTATTCTATGCTTTGGAGAAAGTGTGTGGTTCGATAATGATACAATTTTTTGCTCAAACCCCAACCCCTGTTTTGTTTTGTTCTAATATTTGCTTCCATAAAATCATTGATGCTTACAATAGATTTGTTATCAATTTCTAAATTTCTTTTTATTTTACAAAACGAGATCACACAAGGCCCAAAAAAAGGACAAACAATGTAAATTTTGAAAGAAAAATTAATCAAACTCAAATTCACCCAAACTTATTCAATTCGATCCGACCATGGTTATGTCTATGACTTTGAGTGTATTTGAGAGAGTGAAAAAATACTAGAAATTTATTAGGTTAGCTCGGGAATGTCAATACCTGACCCAACCCAACCTAACCAGACCCATGAACACCTTTATAGTCATCCTCATCCCTATTTTAAAAATTAATCTCCATCCTTTATAAATCCTCAATTCTTTTAATTAGGGATAGGGATGGGAGTTCCTCAAAACTAAATTCTTTCTCTAGTTGCACCCTGACCACACTTACATCTCACAATTTCATATAATATTGAATTTTATCGGAACAATTTTTGACATTACAACCATAAGCATTGACAAATTTTCAACTTAAAAAATAAACTATTATGTGATGCGTAGACTCTAGTTAGCTTGTTATATCTAAATCAATGTATCACCTAGCTTGTCGTCTTGTTCAACCATGAACTAAATCTTTCTTGTCCTAACATCATAAAATAACTCATCATATCTGGATCCATTCATAATCAACTTAAATGTTTAAGATTCCTAATAACAAATTCCATATTATAGTCTAATCAATCCTATGTATTTTCATTGTCAAATTTCCAAAATAGAGCAATGTCCATTCTCTCATTTTTAATAAATAATCTACTCATTCAAGTAACCTAAAATTTTGTAGAGACATTGTGGAAGCTTTATATTTAAGCATGTAAAATCTCAAAACATTTTAAATTCAAGAGTTATTTAAAATAAGTTATGTTTTGGGGTCTATCAGTAATGTTAAATAACTTTAAGGACTAACTGCTCTTCAGTTTAAAATATATAAAAAATTTCACTTAATTCTTAATATCACAAAAATTTTAGAATTAAGCTAGAAATAAGAAGACTTACCTCAATAATAAAAACAATAAATCTTATAAAAAACAAGAATTGTCTCAAGTTCAATTTCGAATTTCAAACTAAAAACTTGATTTCACTTTTTCTCTTATAGGCTTTGGAAGGCTTGGGCTAAGGATCTTTTAGGCTTCAAATATTTATAAATTATAAATAAGCTATTTTATTCAGCCCCCACATTCTAACTCTTTAGCCCCTGCTTCTAAATTTACCCAATAAAAAAATTTTAAACCCCAACTGATCCCCATATTACATCTCTCGACTGCCATCCTATTTGCCTTAGACTAACTTGTAGTATGACAGGTTCGTGAGATCATAATCTAATTCTTCAGATCTTTGCTTCCATGCCACTAGGCTAGAAGGAGGACCAACACGAAGGAATGAAAATTAATAAATAGCTTTCTCCCATCCTTCCTCACTACGGGATTCAGAAAAAAAAGAGGGAAGACATTAAAATTGTTCTAACTAAACGAAAGCTTTATCACTTAAGCTATAGGTGGGCTTACATGCGTGATTTTGCAACCTTTCCAGAACATGATACGAATGATATCCTTAAAACAGAAAGGCCAACTACTATAGATAGTATTGCAAATAGGACTTTGGTAAAGGACTGACTGATAAAAGTAGTAAAGCACACTTAACTACTACAGCTGCAGGAAGTCTCGATCTTTAATTTGCGTAACCTCTGCAAGTTATTTCATAACATGCACACGATCTATTACTAGTTTATTTAAATTGTTTACCTGCTTGTAATATGATCTATAATATACTTGTAATTTAGATTTTCATGTTGTTTATGTTTATCTGGTACTCTTGGATTCGAAAGAATTATTAATTTGTCGTTTCTTTTGTAGAGTTTGAATTTGTTTGGAAATACTTAGAATTGTCTTTTTTAGTAATTTAATTTCGGAGCAAAATTATCAAAAGAAATCAAAATAAAAGTGGAGGTTGAAGAGGTAGAAAATGGGGGTTGAATTGAAGAACTCATTATAAATATATTTATTTTTATAATTTTTTGGAATTGAGTCAGGTCGGGCAAAATAACAAATCCTAGTGCTATCCACATTTAAATTTGGGAAATTTTTTCTTTCCCATCCTCAGCCCAATCCTTAGTTTTTGAACATCATCTTGACCGAAATGAACTAGAGACATGCAGGGGCCTATCCTCATGAGTGTTTAACATTCCATGGAGGTTTAACCTTACTTCCATCTATATGCAACAATTTGTAAGCTCCAAATCCCAAAATCTACTCTATCTTAGATGCATCTTTCCAGTTTGGTCCCAATGCTCCAGTTCCCAATTCCTTAATATTTTACATGACTTTTCTAAGAATTAAACTCCTACTGAGAACCTCCTCACCTTTATACCTTTGAGGTGCAATATCAGGCAATCATTTGCTAAAAAGTTGCAATTCTAACTTGTGATTAATCTCTATTCTCATCAATCAAATCCAAGGAAGCAGCCAATTGCTTAGAATTAGCTTCCTGATTATATGTTGTGCCTGGAGGAATGAAATTCCAAATCTCTATTGGAACCACAAATTCCACTCCAATCAAAAGCGAATACGGATTCGCACCAATTGTAAATCCTGGAGTGTTTCGATATGCCCACAATACATGAGGCCACTCATCTACCCAAACCCCTTTGTGTGCCTCTACTCGATTTTCAGTAGATGTTTTTTTATTCTTTATTCACTGCTTCAATTTGCCCATTTGCTTGTGAATAAGCAGGTGAAGAAAATTTGTATCAATAGTGAGTTGCTCACAAAACTCCTAAGGAACAATATTTCTTCCAAAATTATGTGCTAAAATACATGTTTGATAACAATATTACTAAACTGATCAACATGTATCCTTAACATACTTGATACAATCTTATGCAATGAATGTTGACACTCAATTCTATATATAACTTTAGTTTAACTTAAGATCGACACATGGTTGTGTACTATCTAGTGCATATGAACATGCCTCAAGCCAATCAAACCATACATTGTAATCTCTTTTTAAGTTAAATTTTTGCAGTAACAAACATATGCAGAACTAGAGTTACGGTGAATGATATAAATTGTATTTTAGCATCCCGTTATATATCATACAATATTGAGACAGTATATAAAGAGCAAGATGAGATCATTATATTAAGATCTACGAGATATTAGATCAATTCAAAAAATTGGATTTGGCAAACAATTTTTTGAATGCACATCGCAGCTTATGACTAATTATTTACGTACAGTACATATATATGTGCCTCGGTTTGCTAAAAATAGAAGACCAAACTTTGTGTTTCGTGGACGAGTGATCTTATCTTATCCATAATTATTTGTGTCGAGAAAGATCTTTCAAAGCTACATAAAGACAGAAGTCTGAAGATCGCATTACCTAGTGTATATTATTTACCATCTGATCCGAACTCAAGGACCACCTGTAGTTGCTCTCTTGACAATAGAGAAACCACTACAAAAATAATCCACTTAGAAAAGAATGAAAGCAGGAATTATAGAGAGATATGTTCGAGCTTCAAATTTGTTTTTTTTTTCCAAAAATATTCATCAATTTCATTTATAAGTGTCATTATGAGAAGATAATCAATACTGATAACATCATGAAAATTTCTAAAGGTTTAATACTCATAATCTTGAAATTTCTAGGTTTTGATGCATGGAATATCACAATTTTTGGTTCAAAGTGAAATTATATTTACTATGATGCATGTGGAAATTTATATAAAGCCACATTTGGCTTGATTAAAGGTTATATCGATCCTTCAATCCAGGCAGATGCTATTAGATAGTGGAAATAGCGTTTTTTTTTTAAAAAAAAAAACACTTTAATATGTGTTGTGCCGAAAGTGGATTATTTTTTGCAAGTCCTAGAGATAAAGTAATTGTGATTTTCTTGTACTAATAAGAGGCTTTTTGATTATCTCTCTTCAAGAATGACATGAGAACCAATTAATCAAGTAATTTTTATCGAGTTATATTTTTTATACAAATAATATTAAGAATACAACCAATTCATATAACTATTCTCATACAACTTGACATGGTATAATATTAATGAATGTCATATCATTATTGATTCTTCTTCATTTGCTATGATGTTTACTATCCAATGATTTGATACCACATCAATTGTATGAGATTATTTGTATGATTAGGTTGTATATAGCATTACCTTTTATGAAATTAAGTCGCTTTTACTGCAAATAAACACTCACTTGCTTAATTGAGGCAATTAAGATTTTTGTTTCAAGAATAAGACTACAATTATAAATTCTTTATACAAACTTAACCATACAAATTGATGTGAAGTTATACGGGTGGTAAAGTAATTTTAAAAATTAAGGGCATGTTTGGCAGCTTGCACTTTCTATACAAAAACTCTGTACTGGACTAATTTATAAAATACTTATGTTTGGAACAAACTTTGTACTATCTAGAATAATCCACTGCATAATTTAATATCATAATCATTACATTATCTAATGTAAAGAAAAATCACCGCATTAGTCTGCACTGCACAAAATTAATAAAATTTTCAAAATATCTCGAATCTCTCTCCCATCGCGATCTCCTCTTTTCATCTACGTCTCTCTCATCTCTGCCTCTGACTCTCTTCCGTCTCTGCCTCTGACACTCTCTCATCTCCATCTCCGTCGTCGTTGCCATCTCAGTCTCTCTCTCTCGTCTGCATCTTCCGCTCACATCTTCAAGCTTGATCGAAGTTGTTTATTCTTGATATTCTATAGTGGAAGTTGGAGATTAGGTTTTGGAGAGGTGGGTGGTTGGTGGAAGGCCCGGTAGAGTTGCAGATATCTCGCCATAGTTGTTGATGATTGGAAAGGGAGCGAAGGTGAGAGGAAGTGGAAACCATGGCAGTAAGAGATTGAGCATCAACCTTGGTGAGGATTTGGGTGCGGATGATATCTAGATGAAGAGTTGAGATTGCTGTAGAAGTGGATTTAGAGGTAATGCTCTGCTCTGTTATGCTGGAGCTCTCTAGTCTTGACCTTTAGTCAATGGCTCGTTTTATATAAAATAAATAAGCAGCAATTTAGGTTAAAATTTTCTTCAATTATATAATGCTACGAAGTTGATGATTGATGTGGCTGTAAGAGAAATTAAAAGAAAAATAATTAATTAATAGGCCAAATTAATGGTTTATTATAATAAATTATAGATTATAATTTATTTTATTTAGTATTTAATTTATCTAATTTGGTATAAAAATAATATTTAATTTATTTAATAATATTTTGTTAATTTTTTAAATGAAAAATAATATAATACAGTTTAAAAATGCAGCAAACATAAATATAGTATAGTATAGTATAAAAAATAGTACAGTGCAATGTTCCACCAAACATACACTATATTATAAATAATATTAATTAATACAATAAAATACAATACAATGCAATTATTAAAAACAATACTTACAATGTTGCGTACCAAACATGTCCTAACTTTATTAATTAAGTGGATAATGTTTCAATAATACGATAATGTTAATTATGCAATAATACCAAATATAAGGCTTACCGGCATGTTTGGTACGTGACATTGTATAGTATGGTATAGTATTGTATTATATAGCATTGTATTGTATAGTACTAAAAATAATGTTATGTCAAAATTACATAGTGTTTGGTATACTCATGTATTGTATTAATTTGTACAAAAAAGTAAGAATTTTTTTTTTCAAAAAAGATATGCAAAGTATAAATATATTTTTAGTTTATTTATAAAATTAGTTATTTAGTAATTTATTGAACAGTTGTTAATTGTTAAAAAAATTACTTGGGATCCAATGCCCCCACTAGACTTATTAGACAATTTGAGTTTATGGTGGCATATTAAGTGCCAATTGATCTAACGGAGGCAGTGGATCTCTGGTGTCACCTAGTGGGGGCGGTGACTCCCTTCATTCCTTCTTTATTTTTAGAAAATAAATTTTAAAATAAATCTCATTTTATAATTTATCTATTAAATATATCTTTATTTATTTTAAAAATTTTAAAAATCAGAGGGTATTGTTGGATATATATAATTTTATAAGGATAATTTTGACATTTTTTTGTTAGTGCTATACAATGTAATGCTAATGTCATGGATTAGCTCTACATAATTTAATACAATGTTAATGCATCTAAAGGGTTGTACTTTGTATTAATTAATACTATACTAAATTAGCACCAAACACATGTATTACACTATTTAATACAATATAGTAAAATAGTACTCTACAGTGTCGCGCACCAAACATACTCGTAAAGTCTAGTTTATAAAAAAGGTTGTAGATGTAACACTACACTTGCTTACAAGGTTTTATTATAATGAGAAACAACACGAAAGATTGGATGATTTATGGTAATGAAAAGAAAAATATTCATTGCTTATTGACCAATTAATGTGGAGTAGCACAATTTTGCGAAGGATGACTCATGCAGAGTCTTGATTATGCATAAACCCATTGAAAAGTACATATTAAATCATGGAGAATCTAGTCTAATCAAATAGATCAGGAAGAAATTAGTTAAGATTCCTCCAAATCTCTGAAATATTCATAAACTTATTTTTAAATTCCATTATTTGTTTCCATTGTATCATATCTACGTTTGTAAAATTAATTCAAGCTTCTAATTTCTAGAGTGACCAAAATTTAAAAAAAAAAAACAAAAATTGATATAATAGGGATAATAAAAAAATATACTAATCAATATCTATGGTTGTTTCTGTTATAATTATGTTTCATAAGAGTCTTAAAAGATTTAGGGATCATTGATGAACACTTAAATATGCATGTTTAATAAGAGTTTAGTTCATCATATTGCATTAATAGTGTCATTAAATTCCTCAACTTAAGCATATTTGTAGCATTTGCATCTTTGGAATTAATTTCTCTTAATTTTGGTTTTGTTACAGGTTCGGTAAAATGGACATAACTCTCTATTTATAGATCAGAATGGTGCAATTCTTAATGTTTTGGAAAGCTGATTTAATTATCTACAAGATTGCATTTCACAAGAATCATCAAATTCGGGCTGTTAGTGGACCAAAATTGGGCTTGAAGTGAACCCATCTACAGTCTCGGCCCAGTCTGACCAGGCCTCAGTATTTGGACCGTATCTCTCAAAATACGTATCCAAATTGTGCAAATCAATATGTTCTAGAAATCTGAGAGAAATATCTACAACTTTCATGAAGACATGTGATTAACATTCACAACATTTCGATGTCAAAATTGATGGTCAAAGTCGGTGCCTAATGATCCCAATTGTCAAAGATATTTACAACTAATATTTGACAATTATGCCCTTGTAATTTGACAAGTTTGCCCTGGATGTATCTATAAATAGAGGTGCCTTGTGACCCATTAGGGCATCTTGGCCTTGGCTGGAACATTTTTGGCTTTGGCTAGGATCTTGTATTGTGTTTTGTGTGTTTATGTTATTAATGAATTTCCTTTTTCTTGCATTTTATTTTCTTTCTATTATAATGTTCTTCTATTTCTCTTTTGCTAAGGTGAAAGGGTGAAACCCTTGATATGAGAATAAGGATTCTCTAACCCTTAATATGTCTTAATAATCTTAATCTTATAATGTTTATTCAATATGATTTATATTTAATTTCTTAATCAATCTTGACACCACTCGTAAAGTGGAGGTCTTGATCCATTGTTGACAATCCGTGGCACATCAAATGCTTGGATCCTTTCTAGATGATGTATGGTTCTTCCTTACCGACACGGATCTAGTTAGGAACCTTGATTTATTGTAGACATATAGTGATTGGCACATTGGATGCTTGAACCCATTTACAAGAATTGGTATAAATATTGGTAATGAAACAAATATAATTCATATAACTAAAATGGGTTAATTATCCTTATTTGAAATATCAAGGGCGGATCCCTAACCTTAGCCTTCATTGTTATTGTGTTAATTCCTCTTGTATTTTAATTATTCTATTGTTTATGAACTTTTTATTTTATTTACTATGGTAGGTTCTACCACCTTATGAAATTGTTCTTTAATTTACTATGGTTGTTTATACCACCTGTTTCCATGGATGGTTTTACCTCCTCTTGCTTTTTGTTTTATATTTGAATGGTCGGTAATACCACCTACCATCTTTACATATTTGTTGAGATTAACTTATCATTTCTTTCAATTATTCATATCATATTTGCTTAACTTATAATTTGTAACGCTAAAATCTCCTTCCTCGTGGATCGACCCCGGTCTCACCGGGTTTTATTACTTTGACACTCCTATACTTGGGAGACAATCCTTTTTCGGATGTGTCAAGTTTTTGGCGCCGTTGCCGGGGACGGTAAAATTTGGCGTACAAAATTGTAAGTATTTACTTTTCCCATTTCTATTTTATTTGCATATGTATATCTCTTCTCTCCCCATTTCTATTTTTATTTTTTCTTGCATGTGTTCATCTTTTCTTTCTCTTTGCATTAATTGGTAGAATTGTTAATAGCCACTCATCTTGTCTTAAAAAAAAAAAAAAAAATCATGCTCATGCCCAACTAAGGACATTAATGGATTACATAAGAACTCATGCACAATCATGCATAGTCTTCCCTCATGATGCAAAATATTTCAACCATGAATCGGATTTCATTCAATTCTTACCCCATTTTCATGGCCTAGATGTTGAAAACCCCTTTTTGCATTTGAGAGAATTTAAAGATTTTTGCAATATCTATTGTAACCTAAATTGTAGCATAAACATCTTTAGATTAAAGCTTTTTCCTTTTTCTTTAAAAGATAAAGCTAAAACATGGCTACAAAATCTTAGGTCAAGATCTATTAGCTCATGGGATGAAATGCAGCAACAATTTCTTAAAGAATTCTTTCCTCCCTATAGAACAAATTCTCTCAAAAATCAAATCATCAATTTCACTCAAAAACAAGGAGATACCTTTTACCAATGTTGGGATAGGTATAAAACATTGGTTAATACTTGTCCTCATCATGGTTTGGAAACATGGGAACTAGTTTTAATTTTCTATGAAGGTCTTACACATCAAGCTAGGCAAATGATAGAATTATTGTGTGATGGACAATTTGAAGATAAAAGCCCAGATGAAGCCATGGATTTCCTAGACTTACTAGCGAAAAATGCCCAAAATTGGAACAATGTTGGCACCCATGAGGTACCAAGAACATCTAGTAGAGGTATTTATAACATTAGGGAGAATCATGATCATCATGCTAAATTTGCATCCCTAGCTAGAAAAGTCGAGGATTTAGAAATGTGGTCTATGCAAGAAATTGTTTGTCACACTTGTAATTCTAGCGATCATCTTACGGATGATTGCCCAATTGTGCCTACCTTTAGAAAAAGCCTCCATGAGCAAACCAATGTTTTAAACATTTTTCAAAGGTCAAATCCTAATCTTCACTCACAGAATTTTGGATGGAAAAATCACTTGAATTCTGATTGGAGGAATGATAATAATGCACAATTTTATCAACCTCCCTTTCAATCATATCAAAATTTTCAAAAATCTCATGATCATGCATCTTATGAGGATGTCGAAGAAACATTAAATTCATTCATTGCAAAGCAAGAGGTTTTTAATAGTCAAGTTGCTCAAACTATGGCAAACTTGAATGATGCTCTTGAAATACTTGCATTTGCACTTAATACTCATGAGAAAGGTGAGTCTCCATCTCAACTAGAGCCAAACTCCTTCAATCCACATGTGAGTAATCCAAGGGGCCAACATCTAGACGAAGATTCGGTAAGTACTCTTCACGATGGTAAGGTTTATAAGGGACATATTCTTAACCCTTATGAGAAAGATGATGAATCAATCTCAAGGGGTAAGGAAGAGGTTAATAAACCTACACCTAACAAGGAAGATATCGAATCCTCACTTATGCCCTCATGTCATCATGCAGAGGAACACAACCAAAATTTTGACAATAATGAATTTTTCAAGCATGATGAATGTGAGGAAGCTAATAAGATTAACGTGGAAGACTATATCCAAAATGATAATTTGTCAAGTCCTTCAGAAATTAGGTTAACTAGTTCATTTGAAGGAAATATGCAACTAGTGCCCATTGCTTCTAAAGAATTTTCATTGCTTGATTTTGTACAGGTGAAAGAGATTAAGAGTTGGGAGCCATGCTTTGAAAAAAGGCAGGAAGAAACATCCACACTCAAGAATGCATGCCTCAAGGACAGACAAACTCAATTAGTGGTAATCTTTTCCATTATTACAAATAAAGGAAAAAGAAAGGTACCACCTCAATGGCATATTTTTGATCGTGGTAAATTACTTTCGAAGATATTCCTATTTTGCCCTTTTAATCAAATTTTATTCGTTTGTGCCATATTTTCATTTTTATTTTCATTTTCATTCTTGATTTTTGCTATTGTTTCTAGTTTGTTCTTATTTTATTATATGTGCTTTTATTTGTGTGTTTGCATTTTGTTTCTCGGTCAAGTGGCGGATACGGCACTCCGTGACTCTTAAAGTCGGTTTTTCAGTTCCCTAAAAACTGTTGCTCACCTTGCATCCATTTCCTTTTCTTCTCTCTAATTTTCTTCATAGTCTTGGGAATCTGACTCAAAATGACCCTGTTTGCCAGTTTATAAGAAAACTGGATGGGAAGCATATCCCCAACTCATAGAAGGTGTTTAAGCCGTTTCTGGACGTAAAACCAGAGGAAGATGTGAGCCGCAGTCACAACTACCTACACATATGCATGTGTGCCATCAATTTTCAAATTTCTTGTCTTTTATTTTATTTATAGCATTTTATTTTATGAGTCTTTCAGGTCATCCCTCTTAAATAACAGAAGCTTCAGGTAATGTCTCCTATACTTTATCTCTCTACATTTAAACATTGAGGACAATGTTTCATTTGGTTGGGGGGGAAGGATAGTAGACATAAGTGTGTCTTGAAATTTTATTTTTTTCTTGCAAAAAAAAAAAAAAGCGAGTTAGTAATTAGATTCAGAGTGCGGTGTAAGGAGTTCAAATCCTCTTGAGACGCATTCTGGGTCAGGAATGGCAGAGTATGGAGGGCCAGTTTGAACTCTTGAAACCCATTCTAACCAATTTGTCATTTTATTTTGATCTTGTGAACTCATTTTAGCTAACTTGATATTATTTAGTCTTGATTTTTGAATTTTATAACAAGGAGGTCTTATTCATTTCACTTTGAATTATTCAAATCTATGAACTCTCACAACCTTATCATTTAAAAAAAAAAAAAATTGTGTGCTTATGTACTCATTAAGCAAGTATTCATGAACCTTTCTTCACACACACACATACCTTGATGCATGATTGTGGGTGGCAAAATGAGATGGTGTAATATTTGAGTTCTTTTGTTTTGTTTAGGATAACAACACAAAGGAAGGGGAAAGTTAAAAAAAAAAAAAAGTGAAAAAAAAAAGTGAAAAAAAAGAAAAAAAAAGGAAGAGAAAGCAATTGTGGATAAGTTTGGTCTCGTAGCCTCCTTAATTCGAGCAATTAAGCCCGAGGGGTGCCTCAACACCTAATACCCTAAGACCAACTGGTTTGGGAGCTATTGGCCCAAAGCTCGCTACATGGATTAAGGAGAAAGCTTAATGGGATTGAACATTGCACTCTCCACAAGTTCTAAGCAAAAATAAAGCATCGGCAACCCGAGTCGTTAAGCTCGTAGGGGTGTCTTAACACCTAATGCCCTAAGGCCAACTGGTCCGGGAGTCATTAGCCTAAGACTCGCTACATGGGTTAAAGATGCATTCTTTAAAAAAAAAAAAAATAGAAAAAAATGTATAAAATGAATGAATATCCCCTACCTAAGTTTGTTAGCCTTAACAAATACTAGAACCGATATGGCTTATTTCTAATAAGCCCCATAGTCATGTGTCAACTGAGCACAAAAGAAGGTTTGTGGATATCTTGACTGAAGGGTACATGAGTCATTAAAAAAAAAAATCAGTTGAGAGTTTGTTTATTTGGATAAAATCAAGGAGAGTGCAATAATGACCACCTTGGATGTAAAATTCTATAAATCACTTCTAAATAATAACGCTTTAATTGCTAGGGACTAGCAATAAGCTAGTTGGGGGGTGTGATGAACACTTAAATATGCATGTTTAATAAGAGTTTAGTTCATCATATTGCATTAATAGTGTCATTAAATTCCTCAACTTAAGCATATTTGTAGCATTTGCATCTTTGGAATTAATTTCTCTTAATTTTGGTTTTGTTACAGGTTCGGTAAAATGGCATAACTCTCTATTTATAGATCAGAATGGTGCAATTCTTAATGTTTTGGAAAGCTGATTTAATTGTCTACAAGATTGCATTTCACAAGCATCATCAAATTCGGGCTCTTAGTGGACCAAAATTGGGCTTGAAGTGAACCCATCTACAGTCTCGGCCCAGTCTGACCAGGCCTCAGTATTTGGACCGTATCTCTCAAAATACGTATCCAAATTGTGCAAATCAATATGTTCTAGAAAGCTGAGAGAAATATCTACAACTTTCATGAAGACATGTGATTAAAATTCACAACATTTCGATGTCAAAATTGATGGTCAAAGTCGGTGCCTAATGATCCCAATTGTCAAAGATATTTACAACTAATATTTGACAATTATGCCCTTGTAATTTGACAAGTTTGCCCCTGGATGTATCTATAAATAGAGGTGCCTTGTGACCCATTAGGGCATCTTGGCCTTGGCTGGAACATTTTGGCTTTGGCTAGGATCTTGTATTGTGTTTTGTGTGTTTATGTTATTAATGAATTTCTTTTTCTTGCATTTTATTTTCTTTCTATTATAATGTTCTTCTAATTTCTCTTTTGCTAAGGTGAAAGGGTGAAACCCTTGATATGAGAATAAGGATTCTCTAACCCTTAATATGTGCTTAATAATATTAATCTTATAATGTTTATTCAATATGATTTATATTTAATTTCTTAATCAATCTTGACACCACTCGTAAAGTGGAGGTCTTGATCCATTGTCGACAATCCTTGGCACATCAAATGCTTGGATCCTTTCTAGATGATGTATGGTTCTTCCTTACCGACACGAATCTAGTTAGGAACCTTGATTTGTTGTAGACATATGATGATTGGCACATTGGATGCTTGAACCCATTTACAAGAAGTGGTATAAATATTGGTAATGAAACAAATATAATTCATATAACTAAAATGGGTTAATTATCCTTATTTGAAATATCAAGGGCGGATCCCCTAACCTTAGCCTTCATTGTTATTGTGTTAATTCCTCTTGTATTTTAATTATTCTATTGTTTATGAACTTTTTATTTTATTTACTATGGTAGGTTCTACCACCTTATGAAATTATTCTTTAATTTACTATGGTTGGTTATACCACCTATTTCCATGGATGGTTTTACCTCCTTTTGCTTTTTGTTTTATATTTGAATGGTCGGTAATACCACCTACCATCTTTACATATTTGTTGAGATTATCTTATCATTTCTTTCAATTATTCATATCATATTTGCTTAACTTATAATTTGTAACGCTAAAATCTCCTTCCTCGTGGATCGACCCCGGTCTCACCGGGTTTTATTACTTTGACACTCTTATACTTGGGAGACAATCCTTTTTCGGATGTGTCAATCATGTTAATCTTTAGTACCTCTCAATTATATGTTTAAGGCTAGATTAGTTTGATGTCTCCTAAAACAATGCCTATATATCCATATATACAGGACAGTAGAGTGACTTTATTGGTACAAAAGCCTTTCGAAAAATCGTGGCAGAAGAGAAAAAAATACAAATTTTGCGGAATGTGCATGGGAACCAGTATTTCATTCAAATCCAATCGTCCATGACAGTTGCAGCCTTGCGGGCTTAAAAAGGACCTCCAAAAAAGTAATTACTGAACCAAAGTCGGAAACCCAACTGCAAGCAAGCAATAGCATACTATTTCTCTTTTAACCATCTTTTTGACTAGTAAATTAACATCAATATTAGAACGTTGATTAAAATAAACAGCTAAAAAGATTTTACATCTTGTTGTGTAGGAAACTAGAAGTTTATCTCTAATATTTGTGTTTACAGTATGGAATACAAGCAGAGAGAGAGGGCAGAAAAGAAGTACTGAATAGTCAAGAAGTAAGGTTTCACTTGGACACACAATCTGCTCGATAGCTACACTGTCTGTAACTTTAAATCTCTGTGTCATGCGCATCAGCAAGCAGCTACCAGTTGCATTTGGTTTCTGTTCTCTAGAATGAATTTTTGTCTACTTTAGGCACTATTTAATTGTTCAAATTAATTAAAATCACGTTCTTAATTTCAGACAGAAACAAAAGGCTTTACTTCTAAATACATGTATTTTCGATTTATATTGTGTAAGTTATTGGATTAGAAATAAAGTAACAAAAGACTGGGCCATTTTATGAAAGGAGGCCATAACAATACCCTTATTGAAAATCAATCTAACGGTGGTTGACCTATTGAGCAATTACCATTATTTTGCCGATTACATGTACTTATACCGAAGACGACTCCTTACATACCTCTACTTTGCGTGTCACATAATTATGTACTGACTTGCTTTTGCAGCCCATGCAGCATGAAAGTTCTAGAGGTATGCAATTACAAATAACAATACAGTCAACTGTTATGTAAAACAACACAGGAGGATTTTTACGTGGTTCGGTTATAAAAAACCTATGTCCACGGACAGTTAATGAGCTGCAATTCACTATGCTCTTGTTTGTACAATCTTTAGGACCTTTTACAGTGCTGACTCACCCTCACACACAGACCTAATCTTTGACAAATAAAATCTTCGCAAAAATTCTAAACACTAGTGAAATTGCTCACTCTCTGTTACACAGAACTTAACAGCACACTAGTAAGTTAAACTTAACACCCGATATCTGACAGAATAAAAACACTCAACCCTCTAGATTCCCAAGTGTTTAATTACTCTCTCAGACTGAATCAATACCTCATGTACGATTTTTTAATTTCCATACATGATTACAATGACTCAATAAATCAAAGAAACAAAGTCATTCCTTGGCGTTCAAGCTTGTCTATTGCAAAGTTGCGGAATGCCTTTTAACAATCAACAATCTCTCTTATTCATAAAAGACGCCCTCTCTATGTTGTTGACGTTTTATTATATAATGAGAGACCTTCATTCAATCTTCCCAAAATCTTGTAAGTATCTTAATCAGGATCTTATTAGGATTAGGATAAAAACATAATAGGAAATGCCTTTAGTTAATCTCCTAAAGGAATAAGAGTATATCAACTATCTTCCTATCTTGATTAGTATACAAAATATTATCCTGATCAAGAGAGATAATAATCAAGGTACTTCCTATAAAAATTAGCTAGAAACAGTAAAATAGGAATAAAACATTGTAATTACTTTTATCACAAGTTAATCAAAATTTTGAACATATATATATATATATCACATGTGTGACGTTTATCACCAACAATCTCCCCCTTTTTGGCAACTTGTGATGAAAGCACTTAACTGTTTCTAAGAATACTACTTGATAAACCAGTTAACAAAAATAAATGTCCATGAACAGTAAGACAGACAAATGACCTAAGCAAAATAAGCAGAGAGCTGTTATGTAACTCATAACAGTACACTGTCCTGAGATATATGGCAGAACATAGTACTAAGTAAAGAGTCACCAGTACATACTGCAAAACAAGAGAGAATGTTTGTTAAGCACAACAACACAAAAAAGTCGTGTAAGTCATGTAAATGCACACCGCATATAACAGAGTCATTCTCCCCCTCACTTTGTATTTATTCCCTTTGAGAAACAAGTAACACAACAAAATTAGTAAGCTGAGAGAATAACAAAATAACAGCAAACAAACGTAGTTCAGAACAAAATGAAAAACAAATAAAAATAAATAGTTCAAACAGCAAATAGAAAGTCCTAACAGCCAAGGTAAATTCTCCCCCTTGATACGTGATCTGCAAAGACCATTCTCCCCCTTGATTTCAGCACAAGTAGCCAAAATCTAACCAAGTCTGGGAGACTTTCGAACAGGTGGAGATGAAGAGCTGCCAGGGCGTTTGACAGATTTTTTAGCAACATGCTTGACTTTGCGCTTAGGAGGAGAGGTTTGCGGAGCAGATGTGTCTGGTTCTGTTGAAGCTGCAACTGGGGCTAGGTGTGCAGCAGGAGCTGATGCTGGAGGAACTTCAGTGGTATCCGAGGAAGTGGTTGTAACTTCAGCAACTACTCTGCGAATTTCTCTTTCAATTCTTTCAGCATTGGTTTCAGTGGTTGGAGCAGGTGGTTGTGAAGATGGGACTGGCGATGCTGGTGCTGGCAGAGGAGAAGATGGTGAAAGAGGGATGTCTACAGCTGCTATAGTTGTAGGAATGTCCAGGGAATCTGTTTCAGCAGATGGTGAAGGCTATTTTGTTTCGGTCTCTACTTTTGTTGGTTCATCTGATTCAGACTCATCACGCAAAGTAGGAGCAGATTTTGCTGATTTTTGCTACTTCTGACCAGATGACTTTTTCACCATTTTTAGTTTCTTCTTTCCCTTTTTGACATTTCCCTTGACAGAGGCCTTGTTGGATTTTGCAGTTGGCTTCTGTGCAGCTACTTTGTCTTTCTTAACAGCAGGCTGTGCAGCTGGACTTGATGGACTCAGAATTCTGTGCTCAGATGGTGGTGCAGTGGTTTCAGGAATGTCAGCATCTGGTGATTTTGGTGCCATAGGTGCAGGTTCAGGTTCGGATGCCATCGTGTGAGGTGCTGTGGATTTAGCCTGTCCAAGAAACTGACTTTCCAACACAGATTGCTTGTGTTTAATATCCTTTAAGTCCTGCAAAATTTTTGTCAAGGCAGTATTGATGAAGTCAAGTTTTTCCTCAACAGATTTCATTTGATTCTTCCTGACTCTAGTGGGTTTAGGTTCAGGTGCAGGGAGATCAGTTTGATCATGTAATCTCTGAAGAAAACCCTTGGTGATTAATTTAGACAGAACCTCAGTTTGTTTAGTAGAACTGACAGGGACATTGTTCTGAGCAAGGATGCCTTGTATCAGACAGGGGAACTGATGCATTCGAAACTAGCAAGTATACTGGGCGCACAAGTAATAAAGTGATGAGTATGATATCGTTCCCACGAGGATTGATTCTAATTAAATTTGTTATTCGAAAGCAAAAACAGAATAAATGGGGGGTTTTGTTGATTGATTAACTAGATGAAAAACTGAATACGAAGGCAAATAAAGAATAACACAATGTAAAGTTAATTGAAGTGAGAATTAATCAATGACAGAAATCTGGTTAAGGGATCATTCTCTGCCACCAGATATGGATTTGCGAATTAATCGTAGAATTATCATCCAATTACACCATTGAAATTATCAACCGTAGATAACAACAAGCTCTGTTATCCCAATCTTTCCTTACTTGTTGTTAAATAAAACAAGCTCTTTATTTAATCTCTAACCATTAAACAACCTAGAACAAGCTCTCTAAATTTAATTCAATGGAAGCATTACGATAGAAAGATAGGTTGATCTAAGCAATAACCATACAAGTTCGGATTATTTAACTTAGGTTGTATTCTCCAATTGCAATCTCTTATCACAATTTTGCTACTAAAGATTAGAAATTCAAGACAATTACGGATCAAGATTTCTACTCTAGCAATAAACAACAACCAGATTATATTCAGTTGGCCACCTTAAATACAATCAGCAAGCAATCATAAGCATTAGATATGGGAAAATACAAACAACTTCAATTAGAGAATTGGATAACAACTTCTTGCACAATTAACTCACAAAAACCATATCAAGGGCTTTGAAATCACCCTCAACCAATTCAGATTTAGTTACACATGTTCAGAAATATCATAAACACAATACGACAGAGAGACATTCCAGAAAATGAAGGGAAAAGGAAAAACTTAGCAAATCCTTTGCAAATCTCCTTAGAATTGTAGTTTTTCTTCTTTTCAAGCCTTCTTTCTCCTTCAAGAGCTCCAAGAAATGAGAGAAATCCAGAGATGCAACCTCTACCACGTTCTCCCCTCTTCAAGTTATGAAAATAAAACCCTAAAATATGTTTATATACTCTGCTACAGTAACTTGCTATAGTGCCCCCGTATTTAATAACATGCTATAGTGATGTGGAATTACAAATATACACTTCTCATACCATTTTTATCATAACTTTTGGTACACTAAATAAATTTGTGAACCGTAAATTTCTTCAGAAAATAGACTTCGAGAGCTTTTCAATGGTATATAGCATGTTATCCGGTTAATTGTATATCGATACAATCAACTCCGAGAAATTGGTTGACTAGTAGAGGTGAAAATGAAGAGTTTTACTCCATTTTTGTGCAAGTTGCTCCAAAACTCCTACAAACATCAAAACCACACAAAAACATAAAATACCAAGGAATATAGCAAAGAAACATGGACGAATTGATATGAAAATGATATATAAATAGACACCTATCAAATTCCCCCACACTTAGACTTTGCTAGTCCTCGAGCAACTACAACGATATGAAAACAAAACTAAATATAAACAGAATCAAAGAAAAAATTAAAACACACATGTTTTAACTTGCAAATAGGCCTAAAAGATTGTACATAATTATAACCCAAGAAAAACTTCAAAATAGTGCACTTGATCAAGAATCTCATTACAAAGATTAGTTTCGCTCTACTTTAATTCCTCAAGTGTGTGTGTGTGGAGCCATTCTCACTTAATCATTTGTAACCCGGATGAGTTTTTGCATAAAAATGAATCATATTTAATAGTGAAGATGTGCGTATAAATGAACTCCATAGGCTTGCTTTTCAAGTCACTCTCCACTAATGTAGACAAGCACAACACTAAGGATCAAGTAGGGCTTTATTAAGATTGTAATGTTTAGCTTGAGTAAAGGTATGATAAAGGATAATAATTTGGCTCAAATCACCCACAAACACATAAATCATTCAAGACTATGTAGAGCTCAACCCTATAACACAACTTTATTTCAATTCACCAGGTTACTCCCCCAAACTTATTTAGAACACTCGATCTTTTTTTTTTGTAGAAAACAAAAGAAAACTATATCCCCACACTTTGTTGTTTCATTCTTTTTAAGAACACTTAAGGGTATAGATCTCTTATTCTTCTTTTTTTTTCTTTTTTCTTTTTTTTATTACACTTCCCCTCCCCCACACTTAAACAACACATTGTCCTCAATGTGTAAGTACGTGGACGATAAGTACAGATTGACTTTTTTTTTATAAACACAATAGAACTCACTTGCATTGCTCATGACACAACCCAACCTCCTCTAACTTTCAAAACCCGAACATAGCTCAAAATGTGATCGTGAATAATCTACATGCTCATAGGTAAGGGATCAACTGTTTAGAAAAAAAAATTTATTTGAGGTTAGGAAATCTTTTAGTGAGTTAACAAGGAAAAAGGCTTACAGAGGCTCAAAGGGGTAACTAGGGATCAATTTCAGTCAAGGTTGGCTATTAAGGCTCAAACGGTCCAAAGATGGCCTAAATCATTTCCTCAATATTGCACAGTCTAGATTTCGCCTCGAGTGACTATCAAACAAGTTCTAGAATTCATTGAAATCTGAAGAAACATTTAAATTACATAAACTTTCTCTAAGTGAACAAATAACTCAGTGATAATAGCTCATGCTCAATGTTGCGCAAGGAATCAAAAGCAAAGCGAAAACCAATAAACATTTCAAGCACACAGATCCATGCATCATTTATCATTTTCCAAGAGTTATTCTTAATTCAATCATTATCTTATCCTCGACCCACAAAATGCAAGAAAAGAGGTACGTGGCGTTGTTACACCTGAGTCAAGATTGTATATTTCAACAATCCTTAGGACCAGTAGCCCGCAGACTTAAGGTTTCCAACCTATATACCTTTATTATTAAAGAACAAAACAAGAAATAAGACACTTCAAACAACATGAAATAAACAAACTACAGATTTATTTAGAGAGAATGCGTTTCAAGGGTTAAAGAAACCCCATATTCTGCCATTCTCAAGTTTTTTCCACAATTTTTTTTTGAATCAGAACTGATAAAGACAAAAATACATAACAACTCTAAATTACATAAAACTAAACTTACTCATAAAATAACAAAGTCCAACAAGTCAGCAAACAAAAACAATTCAGTTAGATGGGTCTAAAAAGTTTAGAAGTTAGCCTCCTTATTCAGCCATTATGGATTAAAGAACAACTCTAAATTACATAAAACTAAACTTACTCATAAAATAACAAAGTCCAACAAGTCAGTAAACAAAAACAATTCAGTTAGATGGGTCTAAAAAGTTTAGAAGTTAGCCTCCTTATTCAGCCATTATGGATTAAAGAAATCCAGAATGCGTTTCAAGAGAGCTTGAACTTTTTAATCCACCACTCTAAAAGGCAAGATTAGAAAATATTACTTGGAACGAAACAAATAACCTGAAAAAGCTCAAAAGAAATAACATGAAAAATCTCAAATAAACACAATAAAAAGAAAGCAAACAAAAGTGAAGCAAACCAGCAGATAAAGATTACAGATGGAGCGCTAAATCAAGTTTACGCCTTTTATTGCCCTCCGCAAACCAATCTATCCGAGCTATTGTTGGATCAGGCAAATAGACGAATGCTTGCAATTTGTCAATTAACTCCCCTGCAGTTGAAGCTGTAACCAGGATTTGCCTCACCGACTGTGAGATGAAGTTTTTTTCTACTGCTTGATCAAGAAAAGACAACAAACCATCAACAAAATTATTGACATTTAACAAACCAATGGGTTTCCGATGGATGTTTAGCTGTGCCCAAGAGGTGATTTGAAATATCTCCTCTAATGTACCATAACCACCGTGCAAAGCTATAAATGCATCAGGTTTAATGACCATATGTGCAATACGCTCATGCATGCTAGAGACCTGTAACTCTTCCCCCATTGTGTTGCCTATGATTTCTCGCACAGCTAATGGTTTAGGGATAATGCCGAGAGCTTTACTTCCTCCCAAGGATGCAGCTGTTGACACACACCCCATTAACCTAAGACTACCCCCTCCATAAATCAAATGAATACCCCTCGCAGCTAATGTCCTACCAAGATCAAGAGCTGCTGTTGTAAACTCTCCATCTTTACCAAATTGCGATCCATAAACTACGCATATATTTTGGAGTCGCCGAATTGGTGTTTTCTTCATTTCTACAAGTGCTCTAACCTTGTGTAAGACAATGATGCACGTTAGGTAATATGCTTTTCAAGTGTAAGACAGGTTTTAATAATGACATTTGAGAATATGGAGAATGGATATATATACACGTAAAACTCTCAAATTTGACACATGGGGACATAATTTCGGTGGGGGTCGCTCGATGCAGATTTATCGCCCCAAGATTTAAAAAAATGAGATATGCTTTTGGCGAGGTTTGACAAAACCTACACACTTGTCTCCCACGTGAAACATGAAAAATGGAGATATACTTTCGGCGGAGGTTGATGAAACCTCCACACTTGTCTCCCACATGAAGCATTAAAAATGGAGATACACTTTCGGCGGAGGTTGACAAAACCTCCACACTTGTCTCCCACGTGTACTTATGCCATAGGGTAGTCATATGGTTTGTCAAAATGAAAACTTGAAATTAAAACAAACAAAATCAACAAACAACAACAACACAAAACAACATTGATAATCAGATCAAATGAAACAAGAAAAAAAATTCGACAACAACAACACACATTCAAATATACAAGTAGTTGTGATTGTGGCTCACATCTTCCTCTGGTTTAACGTCCAGTAACGGCTTGAACGCCTTCTATGAGTCGGGGATTTGCTTCCCATCCAGTTTTCTTATAAACTGGCAAACAGGGTCATTTTTAGTCAGATTCCCTAGACTATAACACTGTAATTCATCACGAAATTGTGTCCATAGATTAAGCAATTAACGCTGAACAAGTCCACAAGAATGTGACTCAAGAGTTAATAAAACATTATCCAGCGACTCATTACTCAGACCTTTCTTAATAAACGAGACTTTATCTTCTCTATTCCTGGACACAAAACCTAATGAATGACAAGTCTGGTTACAATTCCATCTAGCACATTTATAGCATACTTGTAACCTCTTCGCTCTTCGTCTCTTAGCGTAGTAGCTCTTTCCTAGACCAAGCATGTATTTTGCGAGATTAATGTCAGGCTCACCTGACAATCTCACCTTGTCTTCAATAAGCCATCGGATATCCGCAGGCACATTTAGGAGCATCAATGCCCAAAGTCTAATCATCCGCACTTTATAAATTTTAAACACAACATTTTGAGGAAGTGAAGGGAAATATTTATGAAGGTTCGACAGAAAGATATCAGCATCCATTGAAGAGGAGAAAATGAGAGATATTACAGATAATGCGATTGAGTTTGTTCTTCTCCCAGATATGCACGTTTCAAACCTTCGATCAATGGCTTCAACTCCCATTTGAATGTTTCCTCAAGCTGTTGCACAACTGAACTCGAAGCACGGAATAATCGAATTAAACACAACAAAAGAAAAGAAAAGAAAAGAAAATAGAGACACATAAAAGAAATAAAAACACAAGAGCAAATGAAAGTCAAAAACAAACAACAAAGCAAATGAGACAAATGACAAAGAGAGATAAAACTGATCAATTATAATAGCCCATGAGAGGAATCTCCTCGAAACACAAAAATTGATCAATACTACCTTCTTTTCTTTGTCTCTTTTATTTATGTTTCAAAAACATTGGGTTGCCTCCCAATAAGCGCTTGGTTTAACGTCCTCAGCCTGACGTTACTTGCCATCACCCATCAAGAGAAGCTGGCTCGTAGAGAGGTACCTCCTCGATGTCCTGCATCACTGAATTCTCATAGTAAGGCTTCAACCTGTGCCCATTCACCTTGAATACTTTGTCCATTTTTAAGCTCTTGATTTCCACTGCACCATGAGGAAAAACATTAGTAATAACAAAAGGTCCAACCCATCGAGATCGTAACTTACCTGGAAATAACTTGAGGCGAGAATGAAATAAAAGAACTTTCTGTCTCACTTCAAAATTCTTCCTGGAGATCATTTTATCATGAAATGCCTTAGTTCTCTCCTTGTAAATTCTGAAATTCTCATAGGCATCATTTCTAAGTTCTTCCAATTCTTGTAGTTGAAGCTTCCTTTGTTCTCCAGTAGCATCCATCTCTATGTTACAAAGCTTTACTGCCCACCATGCTTTGGGTTCGAGCTCTACTGGAAGGTGACATGGCTTCCCATAGACTAACCTATACGGAGACATACCATTAGGTGTCTTGTAAGCAGTTCAGTATGCCCAAAGTGCATCATTAAGTCGTAGGCTCCAATCTTTTCTATTCGGATTCACTGTCTTCTCGAGAATGGCTTGACTTCCCGATTTGAAACTTCAACTTGACCACTAGTTTGTGGATGATATGCAGTAGACACCCTGTGAGTGATGTTGTATTTCTTGAGCAAGGCTTCAAATGATCTATGGCAGAAGTGTGTCCCTCTATCGCTAATCATGGCTCTTGGTGTTCCAAATCTCGCAAAAATGTTAGATTTCACAAAATCTACAACAACGTTAGAATCATTAGTTTTCGTAGCTCTTGCTTCCACCCATTTAGAAACATAATCCACAGCAAGTATAATGTAAACATTACCAAATGATGAAGAAAAAGGACCCATGAAATCAATACCCCACACATCAAATATCTCGACAATAAGTATAGGGGTTTGTGGCATTTGATTTTTGGCACTTAAATTACCTGTCCTTTGACAACGGTCACAAGCTTTGCAGAATAGATATGTATCAGTAGAATCCACAATCAAGAACTTTGAGGCTGTTCTTTTTGGTCCGAAGTGACCTCCACATGCATAAGAATGACAGAAGGTTAAAATTGAATTAAATTCAGATTCAGAAATGCACCTTCTTATCACTTGGTCAGAACAATGCTTCCATCAGTACGGATCATCCCATATGTAATACTTGGCAATGTTCTTGATCTTGTCTCTTTGAGCTCGAGTCAAGTCATGTTGTTTAGCTTCTTCGTTAAAACTAAGTTAATTGACAATGCGCTGCTACATGTAGAGACAGCAATTGTTCATCCGAAAAACTTTCTTGTAATGGCAGTACATCTCATCATGGACAATGCGACTGAGATGGTCTGCAACTAAGTTTTCACTTCCCTTCTTATCTTTGATCTCCAAGTCAAATTCCTGTAAAAGGAGTATCCACCTGATAAGCCTTGGTTTAGCATCTTTCTTTATGAGCAAGTACCTTAAAGCTGCATGATCAGAATAAATGGTTACTTTAGTACCAATCAAATACGAACGAAATTTTTCTAAAGCAAAAATAACCGCCAGGAGCTCTTTCTCAGTTGTAGAATAATTAAGCTGAGCATCATTTAAAGTTTAAGATGCATAGTAAATGGCATGTGAAATTCTGCCAATTCGTTGACCCAAAACGGCACCCACAGCATAGTCACTTACATCGCACATGATCTCGAATGGATGATCCCAATTCAGAGATCGGATTACTGGAGTCGAAGTCAAGAGTTCCTTCAGTTTCTCAAATGCCTCTTTGCATTTCTCATCAAATTCAAAGGCCACATCATTCTGTAATAATCTGCATAGGGGCAATGCTATCTTCGAGAAATCTTTGATGAATCTATGATAGAAACCTGCATGGCCAAGAAACGAACGAATATCCCATACACTTGTGGGAGGTGGTGAGGAACATATAAGATCTATCTTGGATTTATCCACCTCTATACCCTTAGCCGAAATAACATGTCCCAAAACTATACCCTGATCTACCATAAAATGACATTTCTCCCAATTCAGAACAAGGTTAGTTTCTATACATCTTTGAAGTATAAGGGTAAGGTTGTCAAGGCATTTATCAAAAGAATCACCAAAAACACTAAAGTCATCCATAAATACCTCAATGATGTTCTCAACATAATCAGAGAAAATACTTACCATACACCTTTGGAAAGCAGCAGGGGCATTGCAAAGACCGAATGGCATGCGTCGATAGGCAAATGTACCGAATGGGCATGTGAATGTAGTTTTCTCTTGATCCTCAGGGGCAATGACAATCTGATTATATCCTGAATAGCCATCAAGAAAACAATAATGAGAATGACCTTCTAATCTCTCCAGCATTTGATCAATGAATGGCAAAGGAAAGTGATCCTTGCGAGTTGCAGAATTGAGCTTTCGATAATCAATACAAACTCGCCACCCGGTTTGGATACTAGTGGGAACTAGCTCATTATTGTCATTCTTAACCACCGTAACACCATATTTCTTCGGAACAACTTGGACTGGACTTACCCACTTGCTGTCTGAAATTGGATAAATCACACCCACATCTAACAATTTGAGAATTTCTTTCTTCACAACTTCCATCATTGGAGGATTCAACCTCCGCTGTGCTTCTCGAGTGGGCTTGGATCCTTCTTCTAATAAGATACGGTGCATGCATATGGCTGGGCTAATACCTTTGATGTCAGCAATTGTCCACCCAATGACTGTTTTGTGATCTCGAAGCACTCGGATGAGTTTCTCTTCTTGTAATGGTGCAAGGCCCTTTGCTATTATGACTGGTAAAGTATCTTTCTCACCAAGGAATACGTGTTTCAAATGATCTGGAAGAGGCTTAAGCTCCAAGGTAGGGGCTTTCATCACAGAAGGAAGAAGTTTCTCATTAGATAAAGGTAATTCAATGTACGAAACATCATACCTGTTTGTGGTGATAGCTAAAGTCTCATCTAAGCTTGCTACAGCTTCCTCCACTTCTTTAGACACATGTATCAACTTTCTCGATTCTTCGAAATTTTTTGTCCTTATGGGTTCACTAATGGCTACTTCCAATCCATCCTTGCGAGTTAACTCAAAAAGTTGTTGTACCAAAGAATCAATAACATCAACTGCAAAAACAGAATGCAAGTCACTAGGATACCTTATTGCTTCAAAAATATTGAAACGAATCACCTCACCATCAAACTCCATGGTGAGAGTGCCATCATGAACATCAATCTTCGTTCGGGCAGTTTTCAAGAATGGCCTCCCCAAAAGAATCGGTGTTGGATTGGGAGATGTCTCATCCTCCATTTCCAGAACATAGAAGTCTGCAGGAAAAACCAATTGATTTTACCTGCACAAGCACATCTTCCACAACTCCCTTGGGATATGCATTAGAACGATCAGCAAGTTGAATTACAATACCAGTTTCCGCAAGGGGTCCAAGATTCAAAGAAGCATAAATAGAATATGGCATGACATTAATAGATGCTTCTAAATCTAACATAGCTCTTTCAAACTTGGTATTACCAATGGTGCATGGAATGGTGAACGTACCTGGATCTTTGCATTTCGGGAGAATTTTTCTTTGCAATACAGCTGAAACATTTTCCCCACACTTACCTTCTCATTTCCTTTTAACTTTCTCTTGTTGGTGCATAACTCATTGAGAAATTTTGCATAATGAGGTACTTACTTGATAGCATCCAGAAGTGGTATATTTACCTCGATCTTGCGAAAAGTTTCCAGGATTTCCTGTTCTTGTTCCTCCTTCTTTGATTTTGCAAATCTGCTAGGAAAAGGTGGGGGAGTAACATATGAAGGAATATGAGTTTTAGGATTTACCTTAGAAGATGATGTTTTATTCATGGTGGAAGTGGTGTCATCCCCTTCATCTGTTTGTGATTTCTTTAGTGGAATCTCTAATTGCTTCCTACTTCTCAAAGTTACAGCACTAGCATTCTCTCTTGGATTGATCACCGGCTGAGAAGGTAATTTTTTTGAGCTTTGACTCTCAAATTTGCTCATGTTAGTGGCCAATTGTCCCATTTGATTTTCCAGGTTTTGGATACTTGCCCTATTTTCCTGCTGAAATTGCATTGTGTTAGTGGCAAGTGCTTTAACAATATCCTGGAGAGACATACCTGAATTTTGTGGAGCTGGTTGCGGTGCTGGTTGTGGTACTGGTGGTGGTTGTGCTTGAAATGGTTGCTGCACCCTTGGTTGATTGAAACCTGGTGGTCGATTTGGTATGGCATTTGGGGCGATTGATTGATGATTCCCATATCTTAAATTAGGGTGATCTCTCCATCCAGCGTTGTAAGTATTGGAGAAAGGGTCATACCTTTGCCTTGGTTGTCCTGGAAATCCACCCATGGCATTGGCTTGTTTTGTATCTCCTTCTTGCAAAGTTGGACACATGTCGGTTGGATGGTCCATGGTAGAACATACTCCACATGCATAAGATTGCTGCATATGTCCTACAGCCATTTTTTTTACAAGAGAGGTAAGTTCAAAAAGTTGTTGTTCGATGTTTGAAGTACTTACCTCGTTTACTCTCTTGGGTAGTTGTGGCTCAAATTGGCTGCTGAATTGTTGGGAGTTCGCTGCTATCTCACTAATCAAACATCTTGCAACTTCCGGTATTTTATTAACTAGTGCTCCATCACTAGCAGCATCAATGATACTCCTTTTCATTGGTAGGAGACCCTCATAGAAATATTGAATTAGGAGTCCATCACTAATTTGGTACTTTGGACAGCTAGCACATAACCTTTTAAATCTCTCCCAATATTCATGAAGTGATTCTCCATTGTGTTGTCGAATGCCACTAATATCTTTTCTAATATTTGTAACTTTCGAGGCTGGAAAGTATTTCTCCAAAAAGAGTTTACTCATCTCATTCCATGTGGTAATGGTACCTGGTGGTAGATAATATAGCCAATCTTTTACCGAATCTGTTAATGAGAATAGGAAAGCTCTCAATTTAATTTGCTCTTCAGAAACGCCGGTTGGCTTCATACTTGAGCATACCACATGAAATTCTTTGAGGTGTTTGTTCGGATCCTCTCCTGCAAAACCATGAAATGTAGGCAAGAGATGAATCAGTCCAGATTTAAGTTCAAAATCTACCTCAAGATTGGTGCTTATGCATAACGGTTGTTGATCAATAATTGGAGTCGCTAACTCCTTAAGAGTATGATTGTTTTCCATCGCCATTACTTCTGATTCATATTTGATTGAACTGCAAGAAGATGGGAGGGAAGTATATCGTGCAAGGTCAAATTCTGGAGGTGGAGTTGAAATTGACCGATTTAGTCTTAAATTCGAGAATTGGAGAAACTCCTTAATTCTCTTAAATCGCTGATCCGCTTCTCCCTCGGACATAAAAGCTCAAACACAAACAATCAGAAAAGAAAAATCAAAATTAGGAATCAACAATGAAAACAAAATAACAAATCGATTAGAAAATCAATCCCCAGCAACGGCGCCAAAAACTTGATGCGTTCGAAACTAGCAAGTATACTAGTCGCACAAGTAATAAAGTGATGAGTAAGATATCGTTCCCACGAGGATTGATTCTAATTAAATTTGTTATTTCGAAAGCGAAAACAGAATAAATGGGGGGTTTTGTTGATTGATTAACTAGATGAAATATTAATGCAAATAAAGAATAACACAATGCAAACTTAATTAAAGTGAGAATTAATCAATGACAGAAATCTGGTTAAGGGATCATTCTCTGCCACCGGATATGGATTTGCGAATTAATCGTAGAATTATCATCCAATTACACCATTGAAATTATTAACCGTAGATAACAACAAGCTCTGTTATCCTAATCTTTCCTTACTTAGTTGTTAAATAAAACAAGCTCTTTATTTAATCTCTAACCATTAAACAACCTAGAACAAGCTCTCTAAATTTAATTCAATGGAAGCATGATTTTTAATTTGACACACACGTTATTTAATTTTTAAAAACAAGCCATTGGTACTTCTCCCTCTTAATTCAATGGTGCTGACTTGGCAAAAATTTGACACATGGACACACACGTTATTTAATTTTTAAAAATAAGCACATAGGATATAGTTATGAAAAACATAACAGAACACAGTTATTCATATCATAACAGGAATATCTGAAATATCATATTTCTCATTCTAAAGAACATAATTTTTTTTTTTTGGGTTTGAGAGATTCACACATTTAAGCTTTATTTTGAATATATTGAGTAAACAACTAGAGTATGCTTCTCACACACAAAAAAGTTAGTCTCAATATAAATTTGCTAAATAATACAGTAGCTTTCACACATGTATAGAGGTAGCCTTTTTCCATTTGAGTGGGTGACCTCACCATATTTCCTAGATACAATGAAGTTACTCTCAATGGATGGCTTTCACACATCATATACTGGTAGCCCTATCTGTATTTTCATTATTAACCAGTATTTAATTATTCACACAGCTTGTATCTCAACTCAGAAACATCTTATGATGCTACAGATATGAATAACACAACAGAATACTGTGTTCAATCATATAACTGACAAATACCTAAGGCTTTTTTTAGATTTTCAAATCTTGTTATGTCCATTGCCTTAGTGAACAAGTCAGCCAATTGTTTATCTGTGGAGATGTGCTCAATGTGTATCACCTTAGATTCCACTAGTTCCCTTATAAAATGGTATCTAATATCAATGTGTTTTGTTCTAGAATGCTGAACAGGATTTTTGAAAATATTTATGGCACTAGTATTATCACAAAACACAGTTATAGGCTTTTGTTCAATACCATAATCATTCAACATTTGCTTCATCCAAAAAACAGTTATAGGCTTTTGAAAGTTTCAGATTAGTACTGATAGGAGTTTTCATTGGTTTTGCATTTTCAAGTCCAAATTTCTTTACTAGATTTTTGGCATATTTTGATTGAGATATAAATATCCTATCATTCATTTGCTTAACCTGCAATCCAAGAAAGAAATTTAGTTCTCCTACCATGCTCATCTCAAATTCTTCCTGCATCAACTTAACAAACTCATTAATTTTGCTTTTGTTAGTTGATCCGAAAACAATGTCATCAACATATATTTGAGCAACAATAAAATAGTTTGATGCATGTTTGATAAACAAGGTTTTATCATTGTTGCCTCTTTTATACCCTCTGTTGATTAAAAAATTAGTCAACCTTTCATACCAAGCTCTAGGAGCTTGTTTCAAACCAGACAAAGCTTTGTGCAATTTATACACAAAATTCGGATGTTTAGGATCTTCAAATCCTTTAGGCTGTTCAACAAAAACTTCTTCATTGAGATAGCCATTTAAAAATGCAGTTTTAACATCCATTTGGTATAACTTAAACTCAAGCAAACAAGCAATTGCAAGAAGTAATCTGATTGATTCAAGTCTAGCTACTGGTGCAAATGTTTCATCAAAGTCTATGCCTTCAACTTGAGTGTAACCTTGTGCAACTAGCCTAGCTTTATTTCTAACTACTTGTCCACTTTCATCAGTTTTATTTTTGAAAATCCATTTAGTTCCAATGACATTTGTATTACTTGGCCTAGGTACTAATTCCCACACTTCATTTCTCTTAAATTGATTAAGTTCATCTTGCATAGCTTGAATCCATACTTCTTCTTTTAAGGCTTCTTTCACATTCTTCGGCTCAACTAAAGAAACATAACATGCAAACCTTACCTGGTTTCTTACCTTGCTCCGAGTCTTCATCATGTCATCTGGTGGTCCAATGATGGAACTTGTTGGATGTGCCTTCTAAATCCATGTGGGTGGATCTTTTCTATCATCATCATTCTGAATCGAATGTTGGTTTAAATTTGAGTTGTCAGTTGCTACTGTTACATCGGGTGTACCAGCCACTGTTTCTTCTTTCATAAAAACATCTTTCTGTTTATTACTGTCTGGATCAGATTTTTTTGCATCTTCTGTGAAGCTGATTATGTTTTCCTCTTATGAGTATTCTGTATAATCATCATGATCATCAAATACTACATTTGCAGATTCCATGACTGCCTCAGTTCTCAGATTGTAAACTCGGAAAGCCTTGCTATTTTGTGCATATCCCACAAAGACTCCTTCATCACTCCTTGGATCTAGTTTTCCTAACAGTTCTCTGTCATTTAAGATGTAACACCTGCAACCAAAGACATGAAAGTATTTCAAATTAGGTTTTCTTCCTTTCAAAATTTCATAAGATGTCTGATTAGTGCCAGGTCTAAGAAAAACTCTATTTGAAATATAGCAAGCAGTGCTTATTGCTTCGGCCCATAGCCTATTGATCAACTTCTTGCTATTTAGCATTACTCTAGCCATCTCTTGAAGAGTTCTATTCTTCCTCTCTACAATGCCATTCTATTCAGGGGTTTTAGGAGCTGAAAATTCATGATCAATTCCATGATATTTGCAAAAGTCAGCATAGCTAACGTTTTCAAACTCTTTTCTATAATCACTTCTTATTCTTACAATCCTTCCAATGTTTCTATTTTGCTCGTTTTCAAGCTTGACACAAAGGTTCCTAAAAGCATCAAAAGTGTCAAATTTTTCTTTAATAAAGTCAACCCAAGTGTATCTAGAAAAATCATCCACACAAACAAATATATATCTCTTACCTGTGATGCTTTCAATTTGCATGGGACCCATAAAATCCATGTGAAGCAAATCAAGTATCTTAGAAGTACTACGATGTGGATTTGATTTGTGTGAACTTCTAATTTGTTTTCCCATTTGACATGGTCCACAAATTTTATCAATTTTATCATCAAGTTTAGGAACTCCTCTTACAGCACCTAACTTAGTTAATTTAATCAAGTCTTTATAATTCAAGTGTCCTAATTTTTGATGCCACAATTCTAAATCCGAAATCCTAGCATGAAATGCAATTGCTACTAGATAACAATTATCTAAAGATCTATTACCTTGTAGAATGCATTCACCAAACTTATCTAAGACCGTGCATTTGTTTTGTGTGAAGTTAACAGTATACTTTTCATCACAAATTTGACTTATGCTAATAAGATTAGCCTTTAAGTCTTCCACTAAAAGAACATTTCTAAAATTGGGTAGGCCTTTGACATTCAAAGTGCCTTTACCAATAATCTTACTTGTTGCTCCATCTCCAAATGTGACATTTCCATCCCTGCATGCTTTAAAATCTGTTAGAAACAATTTATTTCTAGTCATATGCCTAGAACAACCGCTGTCAAAATACCACAAATCATTAGAAGCATGATTAAGTGCAGTAAAGGCAACATGACATACTGTTTTATCTTTCTTAACCCACTGCTGTTTTGATTTTGGTAACAGTTTAAATTATTTTGATTTTTTATGCAAGAGATTCCATAATTTAAAGCATCTAGGCCTAATATGTCCCTTTTTACTGCAAAAATAGCAAATAGGAATGAATTTTCTTACCTTTTCAGGATTGGATCTGAAAGAACTCAGTGGAGAAACATACGTTTCACTGCTCTTAATGTTTGGACTTGACTTTAAAGAAGTAGTTTCAAAGTTCTTACCTGATGTTGAAGCTTTTACAAAGACTGTTTTGGATGAAGATGCAACGTTTCCTTCAGTGTACCCCAACCCATGTTTGTTGGAGTTGTCTCTTCCAAGATTCAAAACTTGATCAAGTTTGGCTGCTCCAATTTTGAGCTGATCCACACACTTTTTGCTGTCAGCCAGTTCTGTTGTGATTTTCTTGATGTATGCTGTTTTGTCTGTCAAAACAGTCTCAAGTTCAGTGATGTGATTTTCAGCATAAGCTTTCTCACATTTCAGAACTTCAATTTCCCGCTTCAAAGTATTGATTTCTTCTTTCTGGCTCAGCCATTCACCATAGAGTGCATTGTAAGTTTCTTGCAACTCTTCATAATATTCTGGTCCATCTTCTTCATCTGAATGATCAACACTGTCTTGACAGTCTGCTGTTATGTTTGACATAACAGCCTTTCCTTTATCTGCTGCAGAAGCAGTAAATGCAACAAAATTACTCATACAATCTTGGTCTTCTGACTCCGATTCTGATTCATTACTCCATGTTGCTGTCAGCCCTTTGTTTTTCTTTTTGGGATTAGCACATTCAGATTGAATATGCCCATAACTAGAACATTCATAACATTTAATCTGCCCTTTCTTTTCAGGTTGTTTAGCTTTCTTTTTATCATTCTCCTTGCTGAATTTTCTGAACTTTTCTTCACTTGTGTTTGATGGCTTTCCTTGATTCTTTTTCCTGAAATTTCTTTTCATAAACTTGACATAATTTTTTGTCAGAAAAGCAATTTGTTTAGAATCAGTTTCATCAAACTCATCACTACATTCATCTTTAGATTTTTCAGCCGTCACATTAAATGCAATACTTTTACCCTTTTGTTTCCGAGTACTTTGATTTATTTCAAAGTTTTGGAGAATGCCTATCAGCTCATCAACTCTCATTTCATCAGTGTTTTTAACTTCTTCAATGGCAGAAATTTTGGATTGAATTTTGTCAGGGACTGACCTAAGTATTTTACTAACAACTTCTGTATTAGTGAAATTTTTACCAAGCATGTATGTAGAGTTTGTTATGTTACATATCCTGGAATAAAATTCAGAAATTGATTCATCTTCATGCATCATCAGATTTTCAAACTGAGAATTCAGCCTCATTAATTTAGATCTTTTGACAGATGCAGTACCTTCATGTTTTACCTCAAGTATGTCCCATGCTTCTTTGGCTGCTTTGCATCTAGAAATCTGTCCGAAGTTATTCAAGTCGACTGCAGCAAAGATTGCGTTAAGAGCCTTGGAGTTCCAACTGGATCTACGGTATTCTTCATCAGACCATTCATCCTCTGGTTTTGGTTCGACATTACCAAGAGCATTCAATTTTGTTGGAGGTGTCCACCCCTTAAGTACACTCGTCCAAGCCCTATCATCAAGAGACTTGATGAACATCATCATTCTTACCTTCCAATATGGATAATCACTGTCATCAAGAATAGGTGGTTGCATTCTAGATCCTTCGTTGCGTTTAAACTCCATCCTTCCAGATTAACTTAATCGTTTTCTTCACTTGTCTATTAGTGAACCTGCTCTAATACCAATTGAAAGTTCTAGAGGTATGCAGTTACAAATAACAATACAGTCAACTGTTACGTAGAACAACACAGGAGGATTTTTATGTGGTTCGGTTATAAAAAACCTACGTCCATGGACAGCTATTGAGCTGCAATTCACTATGCTCTTGTTTGTACAATCTTTAGGACCTTTTACAGTGCTGACTCACTCTCACACACAGACCTAATCTTTGACAAACAAAATCTTCGCAAAGATTCTAAACACTAGTGAAATTGCTCACTCTTTGTTACATAGAACTTAACAGCACACTGTTAAGTTAAACTTAACACCCGATATCTGACAAAATAAAAACACTCAACCCTCTAGATTCCCAAGTGTTTAATTACTCTCTCAGACTGAATCAATACCTCATGTACGGTTTTGTAATTTCCATACATGATTACAATGACTCAATAAATCAAAGAAACAAAGTCATTCCTTGGCGTTCAAGCTTGTCTCTTGCAAAGTTGCGGAATGCCTTTTAACAATCAACAACCTCTCTTATTCATAAAAGATGCCCTCTCTATGTTGTTGACATTTTATTATATAATGAGAGACCTTCATTCAATCTTCCCAAAATCCTGTAAGTATCTTAATTAAGATCTTATTAGGATTAGGATAAAAACATAATAGGAAATGCCTTTCGTAAATCTCCTAAAGGAATAAGAGTATATCAACTATCTTCCTATCTTGATTAGGATACAAAATATTATCCTGATCAAGAGAGATAATAATCAAGGTACTTCCTATAAAAATTAGCTAGAAACAGTAAAATAGGAATAAAACATTGTAATTACTTTTATCACAAGTTAATCAAAATTTTGAACATATATATATATCACATGTGTGATGTTTATCACCAACACAGCAGAAGGTTACCAATCCATTGAATACCTAGCTAGCTTTGCCCCGCTCATTTCAGTAAAAAACTCATCATCAAGTATTGAAAGTTGTATGTTTACATATATGTCTTTTTGCTGCATAAGTTTGCGTTTCATATTTTTTGATTTTTGTGTAATAATGAATCAATATTCATGGATTTTGGGTTATTTAAGTACAAAAGTTCATTTACTACTGGTATATATAGATATCAAAGCCATGTTTTATATTTCAATTAATGCATGAATTAGGGTTTGTCCGTGTAAGTTCTGGAAATATGCAGTTATAAGTAATATATCAGTAAACTATAAATTAAATTGGCACAGGAGAATTTTACGTGGTTCGGTTATAAAACCTACATCCACGGACAGCTTTAAAGCTGTGATTCACTAAGTTCTTGTTTGTACAATCTTTAAGATCGTTTACAGTACTGACTCACTCTCACACACTGTCCTGATCTTTGTAAAACAAAATCTCCCTAAGATCTTAAACTCTCGTGATACTGTTCACTTTCTATGGCAGATAACTTAACAACACACTGTTAAGTAAATCATAACCACGACGTCTGACACTGAATTACATAAACACTTAACTCGCAAGTTCTCTCAAGTGTATATTAACTCAGACAAACTTAATCAAAAAATTCATGTAGATTACAACCTCTCATACATGAATAAAACACTCATAAAATCAAATCAATGAAGCATTTCAATTTGCGTTGAAGCTCTCATTTCAATTCCTTGGAATGCCGTAATATAAACTCACACAACCAACATATTTTTATGTTATGTAAACATAACATTATATATATATTTGGATGCCTGATTGAAATCTCCTTAAAATACTGTAAAAATCCTAATCAAACTCTTATTAGGATAAAGACAAATATAATAGAAAGTGATATAAGTATTTCTCAAAGGAATTAGGACAAATAAATATTCTTCTATTTTAACAATGATACATTAAATAAAGTCCTAATCTAAGAGGATATTTATTATGAATCAAATACTTCCTAAAATACACTTCTGAAAACAGTAAAATAAGAAACAATATAATATTATTATTTTATAACAAGTTGGTCAAAATTATCATGTGCATAGCACATGCAATTGTGTCACACGTTGACATAAACAATCTCCCCCTTTTTGGCAACTTGTGATGAAAACATCACACTATTTCTGATTAAAGAAAATCACACAAAGATAAGTCAGACATAACTATAAACAATCATAATCTAGCAAATAGAAATATCATGCTTAACGAAATAACAATAGTATGCAGTTACAAAGCACATAACAGAATAAGGTCTGAATATGTATATCCTGCAAAACACCACAAAGTGAAGTTGATAAACTTGTCAAACAACACTTCAACCAAATCATGATAAGAGCAAATAACAAAAATCCATACATCAAATGACATAGGCACAAAATAACACAGAACACAGTAAAGAAATAGGTTAAAAACACAAAGCAGAAAATAGTTCGAATGCATACAAAGCATAAAAAGTACTTACTCCCCTTTACTTCTTACATACTACCTTTAAGAAGAAGAAGCAGCAAAAAAAAAAAAAAATCAAACAGAATTAGAATTAGAAGTATCAAATCAAAAGCAAATCAGAAATCAAAAAACATAGTTATATCAGAAACTTCTTCTCCCCCTTGATTTCAGAACAAGTTGCAAAAGCTAACACAGTCGAGGAGACTTACAAACAGGTGGGGAAGAAGAACTGCCAGAGCGCTCTTAAACCGTCCAGCCTTCATTTTGAATCTTTTCCAGTAGTAATAGGTGTAGGATGTTCAATGGGTACAAGAGCGGGCTGTGCTTCAATTGTCTCTAATGAAATGGCAGTGACTTCAGCTATAATCTTGCGGATTTCCTTATCAAGGCGTTCAGCACTGGTTTCTGTTGTCTGTAACTTAACGACAAGGTGTTGTGGAGGTACCAGTGATTCTTCTACAAGTGTAGATGGGAGTGTTATGGCTGGTTCTGTTGTGTCTGCTGTAGGAAGGGGTTTTTGGGGGTGTTCTGTGTGTGGTTCATGTGGAGGGGACTGTGGTGATGGTGGAGAGTTATAATGTTCTGCTTCAGGAACTGGAGAAACATGAGGTTCTGTCTCAGCAGATAGCGAAGGCAATGTCATTTCGAGTTCTGCTTGTGTTGGTTCATCTAACAAGGACTCATCCCTCACTTCTGGAGCTGCTGATTCAATTTTCTTCTTCCTCTTGTCAGATGTTTTCTTCACCACTTTAACCTTCTTCTTTCTCTTCAACTCAGTTCCCTTTACTTTCTTCTCGAATTTTTTTTCTTCTTTTCTGCTGTTATGTCTGTCTCAGCAGCAGGTTGTTCAGCTTGATATTCTGCAGGTATTGGCTCAACTGCTTTAGGCAGTGGTGCATCAGTCTCTAGCATGTGCTCAACAGACTGCTCATAAACCACATGTTCAGTTTTCATAGGCTGTGGTTATTCTGCAACACCAGATTGTCCTGCAAGCTTTGCCTCCAAAATAGACTGCTTTGCTTTGATGTCTTTAAGATCCTGCACAATATTAGTCAAAATAGAATCGATCAAAGCAAGTTGTTCTTCTACATTGCTCATGGGATTTTTTCAAACTCTCCTTGGTTTTGGTTCAGGTGCAAGCATATCAGATTTATCATGCAAGCGATACAAAAATCCTTTTGTGATGAATTTAGACAAAATTTCAGTGTGTTCTTTAGGGCTAATGGGAATACCATTTTGTGCTAAGATTCCTTGGATTAAACAAGGAAAGACAAGCAAGTGGTAGTTAGATTGATATGGTGCAATCTGAACAATCATTCGATAAATCCATAAACCTAGATTAATCGGTCTATTGGTGCCCAAACAGAACAGAAATTTCACTTTATATTCCCTAACCTGGTTTTGATGTGATGAGGGAAACCAGTTAAATTGAGCAATTTTATGCAGCACCTTATACTTCTTTTTAAGATATTGCTGATCAATTCCATCTCTAGGATTTCAATCTATATCTCCACGACCTGTTAACTCCTTAATCACAATGGCCATATCAAAGTTATCATCCACAGAGTGCAAACTACTTATTGTTATATCAAAAAATGTGTTGATGACAGTCAGTGAGAATTTCACAAACTTTTCTCTACAATACAATTTATGATAATGATAGCTTTTCGGATCATCAATGGAAGTAGTGATATTTGCATAGAACTCTTGAATTAAAGACTTCATAGGGGGTAAGAAGTTGTTTACCGTTCGAGTCCAGTATATAGACTCAAGAAGCTCACTCAAACCATATTTGTTGAAGTCGGTTAGCTTCACTGGCCTTTCCATCTGCAACTTCCTCTTTGACATATACTTCAAGAATTTCTGTTTAATGGCTACTATGAGGAATTTGATAAACTTCAGTTTCACCTTGTCTTTCATTTTTTTTACTGGAATTAACTCGTCTTCACTCATAGCAGGATCAATTGGGATCTCTGTTGTTACGAATGAGATGACTGTGCACTGTTGCTACTGTTGTAACCAGAGTCTTATTGGGAAGATGAGGAACTGGTGGTCTTTGAAGAAACAGAAGCTATCGCCATTGTTAGGGTTTCAAGACTACAAAAGTTTCTCAGAACAGAGAGAAGCAAGACGAGAGAGAGTGGAGAAACTGTTGATTAAGTATGGTATGAACAGAATATACCCTAACTATTTTCGTGATATATTTGGCTACTTTTTAATATATTTTTGTTTCCCACAAAATTTAATTATAAATCCTTTAAAACAACTTAATAAATATCATTAATGAACAAGAATTCAAAATTTGAATTCCATTAAAATAAGGAAGTCTAATAGGGTTAGGATTCTCGCTACTAAAGTTTCTCTCCCTCAATTCAATAAAGCTGATATGGCATTTTGACACATAGACACATAAGAAAAGTCAAATTTCAGATATACACAAAGAGCATCATATGATATGAAAAAATAATAGAAAACAGTTAAATTTAATATAACAACAATATCTGAACATTATAGGAATCATTCTAAGAAAACATATTTCAGAGTTGTTTATTATTTTCATATGAAAGCTATTTTCATTTATCTATTCAATTTATTGAGATTTGAAAAATATTATTTTGATATATTATTAATTAATCACATTGGATTATAAATACAGTAGCTTTCACATAAAATAGAGGTAACCCTTTTCATTTGAGTGGGTGACCTCAACATATTTCTTAGATACCCTGAGGTTACTCTCAATGATGGCTTTCACACATCATATATTGGTAGCCCTCTCTGTATTTTTTACTTTAAACCAGTATCTTATCATTCACATAATTTTTATATTACAACTCATACATGCTAAATTAGAAGAAAACTTATAATATTGCAGATATAATTAACATAACAACAAGAAGTGTTTATTCAGAAAACTGACAGACGCCTAAGGCCTTTCTTAGATTCTCAAATCTTGTTGTATCCAATGACTTAGTGAACAAGTCAGCCAATTGTTTATTAATGGAGATGTGTTCAATGTGTATCACTTTAGACTCTACAAGTTCCTTTATAAAATGGTATCTTATGTCAATATGTTTTTTTCTAGAATGCTGAACAGGATTTTTGGAAATTTTTATAGCACTAGTATTATCACAAAACCCAGTTAGAGGTTTTTGTTCAATACAATAATCACTCAACATTTGCTTCATCTACAGTAGTTGTGTGCAACAACTTCTTGCTGCTATCTATTCAGCTTCAGTAGTAGACAAAGAAATAAAATTTTGCTTTTTGCTGTGCCAAGAAACTAAGTTAGTACCAAGATCAAAACATCCTCCTGATGTGCTTTTTCTGTCATATGTGTTTCCTGCCTAGTCAGCATCACTAAACCCTGCAAGATAATCATTTGTATCTTTAGAAAACCATATATCATAATCATGGATTCCATGTATATACATGATGATTCTCTTAGCTACTGCCAGATGTGACTCTTTAGGATTTGCTTGAAATCTTACACAAAGTCCTACATTAAAGCCCAAGTCTGGTCTACTTGCTGTGAGATTAATAGACTGCCAATGATGCTTCTATACAAACTTGCATCAACCTCTTTTCCTGCATTGTCTTTTGAAAGTTTCAGGTTAGTACTGATAGGAGTTTTCATTGGTCTTGAATTCTCAAACCCAAATTTCTTTATAAGATTTTTAGCATATTTTGATTGAGATACGAATATCCCATCATTCATTTGTTTAACCTGCAATCCAAGAAAGAAATTTAATTCTCTTACCATGCTCATCTCAAACTCTTCCTGCATCAACTTAACAAACTCATTAGTTTTGCTTTTGTTAGTTGATCCAAACACTGTGTCATCTACATATATTTAAGCAACAATAAATAGTTAGATGCATGTTTGTTAAACAAAGTCTTATCATTGCTGTCTCTTCTATAACCTTTGTTGATCAAAAAGTTTGTCAACCTTTCATACCAAGCTCTAGGAGCTTGTTTCAACCCATACAAAGCTTTGTGTAATTTGTACACAAAATTAGGATGTTTAGGACCTTCAAAACCCTTAGGCTATTCAACAAAAACTTCTTTATTGAGATAGCCATTTAAAAAGGCTGTTTTAACATCTATTTGGTACAACTTAAAATTAAGCAAACAAGCAATTTCAAGTAGTAATCTGATTGACTCAAGTTTAGCTACTAGTGCAAAAGTTTCATCAAAGTCTCCTTTTACTTGTGTGTAACCTTGTGCTACTAGCCTAGCCTTATTTCTTACTATTTGACCACTTTTATCAATTTTATTCTTGAATATCCATTTAGTTCCAATGACATTTGCATTTTCTGGTCTAGGAACTAATTCCTATACTTCATTCCTTTTAAACTGATTAAGTTCATCTTGCATTGCTTGAATTGAAACATCTTCTTTTAAAGCTTCTTTGACATTTTTTGGTTCAACCAATGAAACATAACATGCAAATCTTACCTGATTCCTTACCTTGCTCCTATTTTTCATCATGCCATCTGGTGTTCCAATGATAGAGCTGGTAGGATGTGCCTTCTGAATCCAAGTGGATGGATCTTTTCTTTCATCTTCATTTCTGATTAAGGTACTATTCAGATCTAAGTTGTTAGTGGTCTTTGTTGTGTCAGATGTAACAGCAGTTGTTTCCTCTTTCATAACTGAATCGTCTTGATTATTCTTGCTGTTAGAATTTGATTTTTCTGTATCTTTTGTAAAACTTGTTATGCTTTCCTCTTGTGAGTACTTTGCATAATCATCCAGATCACCGAATACTACGTTTGTAGATTCCATGGCTGCCTCAGTTCGAAGATTATAAACTCTAAACGCTTTGCTGTTTTGTGCATATCCCACAAAAACTCCTTCATCACTTCTTGGATCTAATTTGCCTAACTGCTCTCTGTCATTTAAGATGTAACACGTACATCCAAAAATATGAAAATATTTCAAATTAGGTTTTCTACCTTTTAAAATTTCATAAGGTGTCTAATTAGAGCCAGGTCGTAGAAAAACTCTATTTGAAATACAATAAGCAGTGCTTATTGCTTTAGCCCATAGCCTTTTGGTCAACTTTTTACCACTGAGCATCACTCTAGCCATCTCTTGAAGAGTTCTATTCTTCCTTTCCACAATGCCATTTTGTTCAGGGGTTTTAGGAGCTAAAAATTCATGATCAATTCCATGATATTTGCAAAAGTCAGCATAGCTAACATTTTCAAATTCCTTGCCATGATCACTTCTTATTCTCACTATCCTGCCAATGTTCCTGTTTTGCTCATTTTCAAGCTTAACACAAAGATTCTTGAAAGCTTCAAAAGTGTCAGATTTTTTTTAATAAATTCAACCCAAGTATTTCTAGAAAAGTCATCCATACAAACAAATATGTATCTCTTACCTGTAATGCTTTCAATTTGCATAGGACCCATAAGATCCATGTGAAGCAAATCAAAAATATTAAATGTGCTAAGATGTGGAATGGATTTGTGTGAACTTCTAATTTGTTTTTCCATTTGACATCATGGTCCACAAATTTTATTAACTTTGTCATCAAATTTAGGAACTCCTTTTATAGCACCTAACTTAGTTAATTTAACCAAGTCTTTGTAATTTAAGTGTCCTAATTTTTGATGCCACAATTCTAAATTTGAAATCTTAGCTTGAAATGCAATTTTTACCAAATAACAATTATCTGAAGATCTCTTTCCTTCTAAAATGCATTTTCTAAAATTATCTAAGACCATGCATTTTCTTTGCATGAAATTAACAATATACTTATCATCACATATCTGACTAATACTAATTAGATTAGCTTTCAAACCTTCAACCAGTAAGACATTTTGAAAGTTGGGTAGGCCTTTGACATTTAAAGTGCATTTGCCAATGATCTTACTCTTTGCTCCATCTCCATAAGTGACATTTCCTTCTCTGCATGCTTCAAAATTTTTCAAAAACTATTTATTTCTAGTCATGTGCCTGGAACAACCACTGTCAAAATACCACAAATCGTTAGAAGAATGTTTAAGAGCAGTAAGAGCAACTTTGCATAGTGTCTTGTCTTTCTTAATCCACTGTAGTTGTGACTTTGATAACAGTTTGAACTGTTTTAATCCTTTACGCAAAAGATTCAACAATTTAAAGCATCTAGGCCTAATATGTCATTTTTTATCACAAAAATAACAAGTTGGAATGAATTTTCTTACATTTTCATGACTGCATTTGAAAGAGCTTAGAGGAGAAACAAATGTTTCATTGCTTTTTGAACTAGGACTTGACCTTGTTGATTTAGGTTCAGAATTTTTACCTGATGTTAAAGCTTTTACAAATATTGTTGTTGATGAGGATGCAACATTACCTTCTGTATATCCCAATCCTGGTTTGTTGGAATTGTCTTCCAATACTCAAGATCTGATCAAGTTTAGCTGAACCAATTCTGAGTTGATCAACACATCTCTTGCTCTCAATCAGTTTTGTTGTAATTTTCTCAATATGTGCTGTTTTGTCTGTCAAAGCAAGCTCTAGTTCTGTGATATAGTTTTCAGCATATGATTTTTCACATTTCAACACTTCAATCTCCTTCTTCAAAGTTTTGATTTCTTTTTTCTGACTTAGAAATTCACTATAGAGTGCATTGTAAGTTTCTTCCAACTCTTCATAGTATTTTGGATCATTTTCTATATCTAAATGATCAACATTGGTTCTGCAATATTCTGTTATGTATAACAGCTTTCCCTTTATCAGCTGCAGATGCTATGAATGCAACAAAATTACTCATGCATTCTTAATCTTCCGAATCAGATTTTGATTCATCACTCCAGGTAGCTATCAAGCCTTTGTTCTTCTTTTTGAGATTAGCACATTCAGACTAAATATGTCCATAACCAGAACATTCATAACACTGAATCTGTCATTTCTTATCAGGCCACTTCGATTTCTTCTTGTAATTCTCCTTGTTGAATTTCCTGAACTTGTCTTCATTTGAGTTTGAGAGCTTTCCTTGATTCTTTTTCCTGAAATTCTTTTTCATAAACTTGACATAATTTTTTGTTAGAAAAGCAATCTTTTTAGAATTAGTTTCATCAAGTTCATCATTACTTTCACCATCAGATTTTTAATTTTTAACATTGAATGCAATACTTGTTCCTTTTTGCTTCCTAGTAATCTAATTAATCTCAAAATTTTGAAGAATACCAATCAGTTCATCAACCCTCATCTCATCAATGTTTTTAACTTTCTCAATGGCTGAAATTGTAGGTTGAAATTTATCTGGAATAGATTTGATTATTTTGCTAACAATTTCTGACATTAGTGAATGTTTTGCCAAGCATGTATGCAGAATTTATGATGTGACATAACTTGGAGTAAAACTCAGAAATTGACTCATCCTCATGCATCATTAAATTTTTAAATTGAGAATTCAGTCTCATCAATATGCAGTACCTTCATGTTTTATCTCAAGAATGTCCTAAGCTTCTTTAGCCACTTTGCACCTTGAAATCTGTCCAAAGTTATTTAAGTCCACAGCAGCAAAGATTGCATTAAGAGCCTTTGAGTTCCAGTTTGAACGTTGGTATTCTTCATCAATCCATTCCTCCTCAGATTTGGGTTCAGCATCACCAAAAGGATTCAACTTTGTTGGCGGTGTCCATCCTTTAAGCACACTGGTCCATGCCCTGTCATCAAGAGATTTGATATACATCATCATTCTTACCTTCCAATATGAATAATTACCATCATCAAGAATAGGTGGTTGTGTTCCGGATCCTCCATTATGAATAAACTCCATTCTTCCAAATCAACGTGATCGTTTCTTCACTTGTCTATCAGTGAACCTGCTCTGATACCAATTGTAAGTTTTGGAAGTATGCAGTTATAAGTAATATAACAGTAAACCGTAAAGTAAATTGGCACAAGAGTATTTTACATGGTTCGATTATAAAACCTACATCCACAGACAACTTTAGAGCTGCAATTCATTAAGTTCTTGTTTATACAATCTTTAGGATCTTTTACAATGCTGACTCACTCTCACACACTGACCTAATCTTTGTAAAACAAAATCTCGCCAAGATCTTAAACTCTAGTGACACTGCTCACTCTCTGTCGCAGATAACTTAACAACACATTGTTAAGTAAATCATAACCACGACGTCTGACAATGAATTATGTAAACACTTAACTCACAAGTTCTTTCAAGTGTATACTAACTCAGAAAGACTTAATCAAAAAATTCATGCAGATTACAACCTCCCATACATGAATAAGACACTCATAAAATCAAATCAATGAAGCATTCCAATTTGCATTGAAGCTCTCCTTTCAATTCCTTGGAATGCCGTAACATAAAATCACACAACCAACATATATTTATGTTATGTAAATATAACGTTATATATATTAGGATGCCTGATTGAAATCTTTTTAAAATCCTTTAAAAATCCTAATCAAACTCTTATTATGATAAAGAAAAATATAATAGGAAGTGATATAAGTAATTCCTAAAGGAATTAAGACACAAATAAATATTCTCCTATTTTAACTAGGATATATTAAATAAAGTCCTAATCTAAGAGGATATTTATTATTAATCAAATACTTCCGAAAATACACGTCTAGAAACAGTAAAATAAGAAATAATATAATATTCTTGTTTTATCATAAGTTGGTCAAAATTATCATGTACATGATACATACAATTGTATCACACGTTGACACCAACAGTCCGATATAATCTCTAATTTGCACAAACGTACTATACTGGATTTTATATTTGACCTACTGATCATTCGTAGACACAAAAGTGTTCAATCAAACACTTTCACCAAAGAGGTCTGACGAAAGCTTTACATTTGGACCCATGTGACCATTTTTATACTTCTTCTTTTGTATTTTCAATCTTTTTTTTTTCTTAGCTATCTTTTGTCTCTCCCTCGTCTCCCTTATGTATATGCTATATCTTTATTTCACCCTTACTATATATCTAGTTAATAATCCTTATACCATTTTTATAGATAATAATGAAAAATCAACTTTCTTAATTATGTCACCTTTTAAGCATGCAGCCGGTAAGCATTCTTGACCTACAAGCAATAATCTTCGTCAGGCTCTCTATCTGTAGGCTCAAATGAGTCAAAACATGTATGTCATTAGAATTGTTCAGCTCTTAATTTAATAGCATTAAATTTTCAATATTCAAAAGAACGAACTGGTAGAAATTAAGATAATATATGGACAATAATTAAAGATCAAAGAATATATGCACATTGATTAAGTTCAGCACCTTGTTATTCTGCTAATTTGACGACTCTATCCAATGATATGTCCGCAAATTAGCATAGGTGGATTGAAAAAATTGACAAAAAAGAAAACAACTCAACAACCCTATCTAATAAAATGATGACAAGTTATCATGGATGGTTAAAAAAATTAAAAAAATAACCACCCTCAATATATGACTTAATATTAGTGATTCAACATATCACTTCAGTGTAGTGAGTAGTGAGGTAGTAAAATATGTTTGTCCAATATAAGTATTTTTCTCAAAGAAAATACGAGAACATATTTAATTATGGGCACCGATATGAAACAAAACCCATATGTTAACAATTTATTGTGATACTAGATAAATATATTAAATGGATTTATCATGCTACGTGTAATGTTTTTTAAAAATTTACCTCACAGCTTAAAATCTCTACTTTATCACTGCCTTCACTAACTGTTTACACTGTTGCAATTCTAGACGAATTCAAACTCATTACTTCTCAGTCAATTAATAAACAATATATAACGGAATGCAATGTTGCTGAATCATGATGATCCTAGAGTAGTAGATGGCAGAAGCTTGAGTTATATATATATATATATATCTATATCTTAGCTAGCAACGCGTTCGCGTTGGTAACTTGGTATAATTACCCTATAATTTGAAGTTGTAACAAGCTAGCTTTTACAAATTAATGAACATCAATTAACGTCTAAGTAAGAAACAAGTAAAATGCGCGTCCTTCTAAGTTCTAATTTCAAGTGTTGCAGCATGATCAGAAGTACAAATAATTAGGCATCTCAGCGGTGATGATGATGATAGGGATGACGATAAAAATAGTTTGTCTAGTCCATGCATGCGTGCTGCATACATATAGGCAGGGCAGAAGAGAGTCTGGAGGCGCAAGGGAGCGACACGTGGATAAAAAAACCAACCATAAAAGGCCGCGATGATAATAAGTACAAAAGAGCAAGGTCATGAACATGAATTATCAATATTAATATTATCAAGTTTAAAGGAAAATAACAAGGGGGTCTGAAAATGAATCGTATATCTGTTTGTAGATGGTCTGAAAAGGAAATGAAACCAGCTCTTTGGGTGAAACCCCAAAAACAGTAAAATTTTCAGTGGTCCCTTGTTACCCTACTGACAAAAGGCTCGATCAAAAGTGTTTGTAGTGGTAGTCGAAACTCAGAGAGACTGAGTAGCATGAAAGAGATCAATTAAGAGAGAGAGTGATTTAAAGAGAGTCCGCGGTATCTATGGCAAATGCAAAGCAATGAACAGTAGAATCTGTGACTCCACTGTTCAAGCCTGCATGTCTGCCCGTATCAGCAGTCACTACTGAATTTACTTGACCCTCACTTTTAAATCAATGGTGATGATCACTTGACTCTCTCTCTCTCTTCTGTGTAGATATGTATTACGTGCCGAGTGCATATGTATGTGTGTACAGATATAGACTACGAAAAAAGGTATAAAAGGTCCTTAGATTAGCTAATCTCTAACCGGCACTTTAAGCATTAAATGCATAGAACCTTGGCTTTCACTGTATTGTTTGTCTTCATCCGTTCTCTTATTTTTCTCTTTCATGACATACAAAGACGCCTTTAACTGATGTTAATTATACTAACATAACGTAAACTCAACAATATTTAATTTGTTAGAAGAAAACAGGACCAATATTATTATTATCCGCTCCGTTTTCCTCTTCATCATCGTTTTCTTCTTCTCCAGCTTCACACAAGTCAATAGTATGAGGTGCATGCCCATCTCCAAAGGCACGAACATGATCTTTAAGGGACCTCTTGTGCTTAAAATCAGACCCGCAAATACAAAACCAAAGCTTTCCACAGTTCTTCTCGTGAGTTCTCCAATCCCCTCTAACGGCAAAATGCTTACCGCATTTTCGGCATGCAAAACTCTTCGTACCGTGCTTTCTCTTGTAGTGTGTCTGTAGTGTCCGGAAATCCTTCAATGGCCTCGATCTTGGGTGCTCTATATTGTTCTTGCAGCCTTCAGCACAACAATAACAAGGCAGTCTCAGTGTGGAAGAAGCTGCTTTCGTGCCTCTCAATGACTCGGAACCCTTCCTATACTGTGAACCATGCCCCCACATATGCATCTATATACACAAATTGACGCAACACATATACAGAAAAAATGTAACAAGATGAACATATAAACGCCCACTTGAGGAAAAATTGAAAGAGAAAAGCATATATACAATACAACTAAAACCAAATTAAAAGAAGAAAGTATATATAAGACATGATTCATACATAACATGTTAAAGCAACTAATTCGATGATATTGATACCTGCATATTGTTATATCTATTGAATGTTTTGTTGCAGACAGTGCAAGAGAACTGTGTCGGACCAACAAGGATTTGTGCTGGTGAAGGAATCCAGTACCGTCCTTCAACTAGATTACCAATATCGTTAGGGTTGCTAGTGCCAGCTTCATCACTCGTTGGTGGACCTAAATGGAGAGCTACCGTGACTCCACTTGCACTAGTCGGATTCTGTTTACTGCCAAGTTGATTTGTTGAGGGATGATAGTGGGAGACGTGTTTGGAGGCCTCTTGGCCTGGAGGGCCAAGAGAAAGTACAATGGAATTTTCATCTTCTTGATCATCAGCCTCGAAATAGGCACTTTCACTACAGGATATATAGTTGGAAGAGTTGGTCTGCATGTTAATGAATGAAGGAGAAAGAGAGGCAAAGAGGAATTTAGGTTTTGGCGGATCCGTGGAGATCAGATCAGTGGGGACGAGCTAGCCAGGAAAGTAGTAAATTATAAGGAGATGTTATATGGGTATTTTAGGTCTCTTTGGTGCGGGTTAATTAACAACAGTAAAATGCTTTTGAGTATGTTTTTTCACAAAGGAAATGCTTTTCACTATGGCTTTGTTTGCTTGAGATAGAAAGCACGTGGAGTAGCGAAAGAAATTCAATTAGATGTTGATTTTGGCGTGTTTGGGAACGAAGGAGACAAGAAACCCGCAGAGGAGCTATGAATTAGTGGAGGAAAGATGCATAGGGCAGCGTACCAACAGTAAAACACAAACACAAACTTTCTTCTCTTCCTGAATGCTCGATTCTCAAGCTAGCTAGGATCTGTTCATCTGTTTGCTTTGCCTTACGTTCTCTCTCTCTCTCTCTCTCCCCAACTTAGAATGAGATTCGTAAAGATGTAGATTATGAATACACAGAGAGAGCAATGTTAACTGTAGAATTAACGGATGTATAATGTAAGTCTCTCTCTCACTTTTTTTTTTTTTTAAAGGGCATTATATGGTGACACTTGTAGAGATATTGTAGGGTTTTTGATCAGGTGATCACCAGAGACATGTCATTAAGTTATAAAAGGAATTAAGAAGAAAGGACCTAGTCTATTTATGTCTATATATATTACAAATTTTTATTAAATTAACGAAAATTGAATCTCCAGTTTAGGCTACCATGTCCACAGGCATGGTTTTGGAGGGCAAGAGATGGCTTACACATGAGAATGTAGAGTAGTCAAATTTTCAAGTGGGTTGTCATTAAAACTATTTGAATCTACGCAGTAGTTCCATCATGGTACAAAAATATGAAAATTCTCAACTGTAGGTGGAAAGTGAGAGGAAAATATGACAATTCTCGTAAGTCTTTTACACCACTGGAGACCCTGGAGCGAGCTTGATAAAAGAGCAGTACTTGTGCTTCATAATGCAGACACTGTGTATTGACCATTTAATTTATCAGCTGGAGAATAGAGATAACATTAATAATTGGCCAAATCAAATGCTGGGTGGACCATCAATACCCTGTGATTGGATATGGACACAGGCCAAAACCTGTATCTTTAATAGCAGAGAGATTGTTCCAACCATCCCATCAATGTGCTTCTTTCAAAGCGATTCCACTCACACGTTGATGCTGATGTAGCTGTTCATTATTATTCATCGACCCGTAAAGGGGTTAACTAAAAGTACTAGGTTTGGCCTTGGCTTTTTCAATGGCCTTCGAGAGAATCCCAATGTCTCTCCTCATTTTTTAATTTACTTAATTATAGAGAGTAGTTTAATTTAAGCTCTAAAAACAATATATCAGTTCTTAAAAATTATATAAATTTATTAAAAATTTATGTATTTAATAATTTTTATTTAATTTTTTTAAAATTTATAAATTTTAATGAAATTTATACAATTTTTAAGAAAATTTTTATAATTTCTTAGAATTCAATATTGCCTTAAGACATATATCAAGACTACCTAATTATTAATTAAGGTTTTTATTTTCGGTTCAAATCCTCCAATAGAAACCAAATAAAGCTTGACGGATGGATCTTTATCTATGTGTCGTTTGTACTGTAATTTGTTGTAGTATTGATGATGGAACATTAACATATAGGCCAAAGCCAAGTTGTACCCACATTTGACATCTTAGGGGCCGTTTGGTATAAGGGATAGGAATCTTGAGGATGAGATTCACATTGCTAAGAAAGTAAAACATGAGAATCTGATATTTGGGAAAGTATGATTACTGTGTTTGGTTTGCTATAGGAATCTCGGTCTAGATTACTATAGAAATTAGATTATTGTGTTTGGTTGTACACATGAATGTTAATTTTCTTTATTATGTGAGTAACCTTGATAATACAAATTTTGTTACTTTATCAAAAAGACTTTAAAATTTTTTTCTTGTTCTAGTATAATTGTAATATAAATAAATATAAATATATATATGGATAATAATTTTGAAGATTTTAAAAATTATTTATTATGAATTGCTATAAATAATTTAAAAATATTTTGAATTTATTATAAATCCGTTATAAATTACAATAAATAATTTTTCATAAATTTATTAGAAACTACTATAAATAATTTATAAATCTATCATAAAATGCTTTAATAAATTTATCATAAATTTATTAATAATTTTGTTGTATGCTATATTGGAAAGGTCATATGCATAAATGTTTTTTTCTTTTAAATCACACTTTTATTACAAAGAAATGATTCTTGCACATATACAGAATGTTGTTTTCTGTTTCGTTAGATTTGATTTAGTTTTTACAGAATCTTATTTAGGGATTTGAGTTTTCATCGGATTTGTGAACTTATTTTGTGTTTCTATGGATAAATCTAGTGTTATTATGTGTTTTTGTGGTTTGATGTGTATGAAAACTGTGAAAACTGACAGGTTTCGTCGCGAGGAAGATGATGACGAGTGTCGGATTTAACTCGACTCCACTCGACACTCGACCTTTACATGTCGAGTCGTGTCGGATTCACAACTGACACTCGATATTAGTCTATTTGCGAAGACATCGGACACTCGATACAAGCTTTCATCCGACACTCGACACAAGCTTCCATCCAACATGTCAAGTGTCAGATACGTGAAAACCGACATATAGATGTCTCAAACCATATATCTGACACTTGACATGTCGGATGAAAGCTTATGTCGAGCTCTATCGAGTTTTGTCGAGTTTTGTCGAGCGTTTTAGCAGGTTGCTTATTTTAGCTTTATTTTTTTGCTTTTTTGCATTATATTTAACTAAGGGCCCCTAATTGTGTCCATTTTTTCAATTTTCTCAAAAAAATAAACAAACATGCAAGAAGAAAACAAAACCTGCTATCATAAATATCTAATAAAACATGGGAATTGAAGAAAAATTTGATGACTGATGCTAGACCAATATTACGAATTTCATATAATGGTGTAAACAAAGTTACAAAACAAGGCAAGACTGTGCTATTCCCAAAGCAAGCTGATTTAAGTTTCATTGTAATACTATTTGTCACAATGAAGAACATCAAAGTTAGTAACATTTGTCCATACAATGTGGCCAAAAGTTGATGAGTACTCTGGAATACCATCAAAAGTTCCCAAAATCATGACTACAAAGTTCACCCAATTGTCATCAGCAACAAAGTTTGCCAAAAAAACAAAAAGGTTCCATTCCATCTCATTCCAATAGTCCAAGAAGAAATTCAAGTTTGAATTTGTCATCCAATGTGAAGAAAAAATCTATGTTAGCTTGATTTTGGACAAGAAGTTGTCCAACTTTAACTCGTTGTGAATCTGTTAGCCCTTCAACTTTTTTAAGTTCATTAAAGATTTTCATCCTCCTAGTTACTCCATCAGTTTCAACCTGAAAGCAATCGGCAATTCTTCTAATGTTGTCACTAGCAGCAGCATGTACTTCACCAAATTTTTGCACTGTGGCATTCAACATATCAACCAAAGGATCCACATTTCTTGATCTTTTCTTACTTTTTCTACCTGTTTGTGTTGAACCAACTGGTGTGCTTGTGTGACTCATGCTTGTAGTACCAATAAGGTCATCTACTAGGTTGAATGGATTGAACTCAACATTTTGATCACTCTCTACCTCTCTATTAATCTCTTCAACGGTTTCAGAAAACCCCATTGCACCTTGTCCATTGGCACGGTCCTTCCCAAACACGGTTCCCAAATCATCAAAATGCAGAAATAATTTGTTCCGTAAGCCTTTTGCATTTGGATGACTTTGTATAAATGTTAGAAGACATACAACAAACATTAGACAGAACAAGTGGAAGGAAATGCTTTAAATTAGTTATACTATAATGACATTCAACTAAGTAAACAAACAACAAAAATCCTTACCTTAACCCGATCATCAAACACGCTCTGTTCAGCAACAATACACTTGAGTTCATCATTCCAACCAAATCCACTTGCAGCAGGTCCTAACATCTCAGAAATTGCATTAAATTGTTTCTTTAGAACCTTGATATGAGAATCAATGTGAGATTGTGCTCTCAGTCTACAATCAGGAATCTTCTCATTCATCATTTTTTCTAACTGTTGTAAATAGCCTAGTTTAAAAGTTCCATTATCCGCTTTCCACCTTCCACTATTAGCTATCTCCAATAAACACTCAACCAACTTGCTGTCCTCAGCTGAAGTCCATTGATGCTTTTTTACTGTATTTGGTGGTTGTCGGTCTGGAGCATCCATTTTCTGCTGAATGTAGATACTATTATATTGATAAATTTCAAACTAAAGAGATAAAATTGTTCATTGAAACATTAAATTCAAAGGCTTTAAAATGTTCATGTAAAACCGCATGTATTTCACTACAATTGTTCAAGCACAATCGAATATTTTGAAGCACAATAAGCCAACTTCTACGAATGTCGGTTCCTTTGCCATTGGTCAAACATTTCTGTAGCCAAGCTATCTCTCTAAGCATTCCATGCATTTGATGTTTCGATATGTGTATAATGATTATTGTCTACATTGTCCTCTTCTTCACCATCATCATTATCACTACCATCATGTTCACTTTCTCTCAAAGCTTGTTCTAAATGATCTACAGGCATTTCTCGTCTAATCAAGTTGTGAAGGAGACAACATGCCAAGATAATTCGACATTGGATTTTGACAGGATAGTACGATCGACCTCTAAGAATTGCCCATCGCCATTTCAACAATCCAAATGCCCTCTCTATTACATTTCTAGCCGAAGAATGTCTCATGTTAAAAAATTCAGCAGGAGTATTAGGTGGGATATCCCAATCATTTAAATGATATCGCTGTCCTCTATATGGTGCCAAGAAGCCTTCACCATTGGGATACCCAACATCACAAAGGTAGTAGTATCCTGCACATCAAATGACAAAGTTTAGAAAAAATAGTAGTTATGTTGCAAAAAATAGCATTTATTAAAACAAGGAAAGAAAATTAACTTACCTTGTGGAACTTTTAACCCGTTTGTCCTAGGTAAAGCATCCCATAAAACTCTAGAGTCAGCAGCTGATCCTTCCCATCCAAGCAAGACAAAATAAATTGCATATCTTGTGAGACGACTCCTAACACGTTGGTAGCAATTTCATTCTTCCTAGTACGATACCCAGGCCTATCTAATGCAGGCACATGCACTTTAATGTATGTACCATCTAGTGCTCCTAAGCAATTCCTAAACCATTTCCACCTCTCATCAGTTGAATTATATAGAACTGGCTCTGGAGTCTTTAGTAATAACTCATAGACATGTAACAAAGCATTCAAGACGTTATTAAATTGTCTACTGACTGTTTCTCCCGAGCGTGCATATTGACACCTCATTACTCTATTCTTAATGTCATGGGAAATAATATGTAAGAATAGAGAAACCATTTCTTCCATGTCCATATTTTTTGTCCCTGCAAGCCCCAAATAGTTCTAAGATGGTGACACAAAATAGCAAATGTTCTCCTATCCATGCGAGTACCTTCAACACCGGCTAGGTCACTAGAATGAATCATCCTAAAAATATTTAGTTGACGTATTTTATGCCTATAAAAAGAGCTAAAGGAGAATTCATTTGTACTTGATCGTCTTCTAGAAATAATAATATACAACATGAGAATGAAAAGAAGGGTCATCTCATTCAACACTTTCATATATTGAACCAAGATAGCTATAATTCTTTTCTTTGCAATCAATGGAAGACGAGCCATACGTGCATAAAGTTTGAAATATATACGCATGAACAATGATTGAATTTATCTTTTTTTCTTGGGAAAAATGATTTGAATTTATCATGTAGCTATATGAATGATAATGTTGAAAAATATGAATGCAAGAAATATAGTTAAATATGATGCAAAAAGGCAAAAAAACAAAGCTAAAACAAGCAACCTGCCAAAACGCTCGACATAACTCGAGAAAACTCGATAGAGCTCGACACAAGCTTTCATCCGACATGTCGAGTGTCAGATACATGGTTTGAGACATCTATATGTCGGTTTCCACGTATCTGACACTCGACATATCGGATGGAAGCTTGTGTCGAGTGTCAAATGATGCATCCGACACTCAACATGTTGGATGAAAGCTTGTGTCGAGTGTCAGATGATGCATCAGACACTCGATGTCTTTGCAAATAGACTGATATTAAGTATCAGTTGTGAATTCGACACGACTCGACATGTAAGGGTCGAGTATCGAGTGGAGTTGAGTTAAATTCAACACTCACCATCGTCTTCCTCGTGACGAAACCCGTCAGTTTTCACAGTTTTCATACACATCAAACCACAAAAAACACATAATAACACTATATTTATCCGTAGAAACACATAATAAGTTCACAAATCTGACGAAAACTCAAATCCCTAATTAAGATTCCCTTAAAACTAAATCAAATCTAACGAAATAGAAAACAACCAAATAAATCAGTGAAACTACGAAAAAATTGACAAATAAACGAATCTCAGTTTAAGACAGTGAAATGAACGAGAATGAAACATCGCTTTTTATTTTAACAAATTGAGAATGCGTTTCTACAGTCGTTGCAGTCGCGTGTGACGTATGCTCAGGTGTCGTGCTGGTGCGGCTACCACGATGGAAGGAAGAAGAAGGTTAGAGAAAGGTGGGCAACGTCAAGTATTTGCTCAATCGAGTTCTCATTTCCGCTGCTCTGTCACATTTTCCCTTTTCCTTCTCACTGTCAATATTCTATTTTTATGTTTCTCTTCGGGTTTGTGATTCCAGGGCATCTCAAACTCAAGTCTTGGAAGAGATTGATATTACCCGTTAGACGGTAATCTCAATCCCATGTGAAACATAGATTCCAGAGTTTAAATTATTTAAAATGGTAACCAAACGCGGATTGGGAATCATTTTCCCATTCCCAAGCCCCTAACACGCATACCAAACGGCCCCTTAAAGTTAAATTGAGAACCTTTAAAAGAATAACCTTTGCTTTTTCTTGTCAATCCATCAACTTACGAGAATTGTTGTTGGATAGAAGGCATTTCCCCTCGTTATAATGCTAAGGAACTGATGAAGTGTTACATATTTATAATAAGACAAATTCATATAATCATATTCTAGCTTAACATGTCCTAAATTTATGTCATAATAATTAGATGATAATATGTTAACAGCAAAAGTATTTTGCATATATATTATAGGAGAAATGTTAATAACATTCTCTTATTTACTCCTATTCGTTTTCTAGTTCTTGTAGTAATTCATATGTATCTATAAAACTTCAATCATGGATGGTTAGGTTAATAATTTCATTTATTATTCTAATGATATAAAAATCTTCGAGATATGTATCATCATGACAAATTGAGAATAACTAAGAAAAAGAGAACAAGTAAGAGAATTAAGAGAATTGAATTTTAAAAGGAAATGTTGCTAATATTTTCTACATTTTAGTGGTTTAGTCGTACTGCCAATTGGAGGACAATGATGATTATGTAAATTTTTTTTCTATCGTTTCTATTTCTAAATATTTACAAATCACTGAAGTTGTGTTGAATATTAGAAAATGAAAGAGGGAAGGAAATGGAAAATGAGGTGAAAGAAGAAATTGGGAGAAAGAAAAGGGATGAGGAAAGTTTTCCTTCATTTCGTTGTGTAATGGAATTATAGAAGGAAAAGATAAAACCCATGAATCAACCAGACAAATATAACCTCAATATTAAAAATTAAAATTAAATTTTTAATGACTAAAAAATAATTTTAATTATATTTTATAAATTAATTAATTAAGGCAATACTATAATTATTTATGATTAAATTAATATAAGCATTTAAATAAATTTTTTCATTTTTCTTTCTACATTAATAATATAATATCAAAAAATATATTAAATTATAGTAATATTAAAAATCTATTATTATTTATTAAATTAAAATGTTATAAGCATATATAATATTTAATTAACATAAATAATAATTTTTCAAACATAAAAAAAATACTCCAGTTTCTAGCTAGCATCACCATTGAATGGTGCATATATAAATACTCACCGTCAATATCAACGGATTCACCTAATGGTGATCTATCAAACTATTGAACTCTAGTTGGCATAGGATTCTCCAGTTGACGATAAATGGACTTATTCAGAAACCGTCACGAGATCCACCATCTAAGGTGGAAAGATGCACCCCATGCCAATAAAAAAACTATTGGCTAGACAAATCACTGACTGACTATTCATTTTGTGAGGGAGGTGAAGTCGGATGTGTAGTCGTTCTGGCAGCCACGGCCAACTTGTCGCTTGTTAACAATAAACTTAATTTTCTATAAATTTATTTATAACTAATATATAATGTTTATAATTGTTCATAATTAATTAAGCAATTATTTAATATATTATTTGAATAGGGTTATTTAGAACATATGAAAAATATCTATTGTTAATTTAGTAATTAACTTAAAATATTTTGTCTTTAGAAAACCAACTTTCTTCCTAATCAGGAGTTGAAACTTGGTTACCAAAGTTTAAATTTAGGGAAAATAAATTGTTGGGAATCATATCCATTTTTCATCCACATTTACTCAAACCAAATAAAGGAATCAATTTTTCTTTCCTTTCCCTTGACTATTAACTCAACTGAATACTGCCTCAAGTTGATTGTGGCTACCACAGCAAGTATGTGCTTCTTTATTATCTATTGATGTAATTGTATAATACTAAATTTTTTTATACATGTTTGTTGGTGATAAACGTCACACATGTCATATATATGTTCAAAATTTTGGTTAACTTGTGATAAAAGTAATTAAAGTGTTTTATTCCTATTTTACTGTTTTTAGCTAATATAGGAAGTTCCTTGATTATTATCTCTCTTGATCAGGATAATATTTTGTATCCTAATCAAGATAGGAAGATATTTGATGTACTCTTATTTCTTTAGGAGATTAACTAAAGGTATTTCCTATTATGTTTTTATCCTAATCCTAATAAGATCTTGATTAAGATACTTATAGGATTTTGGGAAGATGGAATGAAGGTCTCTCTTTATTTAATAAAACATCAACAACATATGGGGGTGGGTCTTTTCATGAAAAGGAGAGACTGTTGATTGTTTAAAAAGGCATTCCGCAACTTTGCAAGAGACAAGCTTGAACACCAAGGAATGACTTTGTTTCTTTGAGTCATTGTAGTCATGTATGGAAATTAAAAAACCGTACATGAGGTATTGATTCAGTCTGAGAGAGTAATTAAACACTTGGGAATCTAGAGGGTTGAGTGTTTTTATTCTGTCAGATATCGGGTGTTAAGTCTAACTTAATAGTGTACTGTTAAGTTCTGTGTAATAGAGAGTGAGCAATTTCACTAGTGTTTAGAATCTTTGCGAAGATTTTGTTTGTCAAAGATTAGGTCTGTGTGTGAGGATGAGTCAGCACTGTAAAAGGTCCTAAAGATTATACAAACAAGAGCATAGTGAATTGCAGCTCAATAGCTGTCCGTGGACGTAGGTTTTTATAACCGAATCACGTAAAAATCCTCCTGTGTTGTTTTACGTTACAATTGACTGTATTATTATTTGTAACTACATACCTCCAGAACTTTCAATTGGTATCAGAGTAGGTTCACTGATAGACAAGTGAAGAAAATGATCAAGTTAATCTGGAAGGATGGAGTTTATGCGCAACAGAGGATCTAGAATGCAACCACCTATTCTTGATGATAGTAATTATCCATATTGGAAGGTAAGAATGATGATATTCATCAAGTCTCTTGATGATAGGGCTTGGACGAGTGTATTTAAGGGGTGGACACCTCCAACGAAATTGAATGCTCTTGTTAATGCCGAACCAAAATCAGAGGATGAATGGTCTGATGAAGAATACCTTAGATCCAGTTGGAACTCCAAGGCTCTTAACGCAATTTTTGCTATAGTCGACTTGAATAACTTCGGACAGATTTCTAGATGCAAAGCAGCCAAAGAAGCATGGGACATACATTAGGTAAAACATGAAGGTACTGCATCTATCAAAAGATCTAAATTAATGAAACTGAATTCTCAGTTTGAAAATCTGATGATGCATGAAGATGGATCAATTTCTGATTTTTGTTCTAAGATATGTCACATAACAAACTCTGCATACATGCTTGGTAAAAATTTCACTGATGCAGAAGTTGTTAGCAAAATACTTAGGTCAGTCCCTGATAAATTTCAACCCAAAATTTCTACCATTGAAGAAGTTAAAAACACTGATGAAATGATAGTTGATGAGCTGATAGGCATTTTCCAAAACTTTGAAATAAATCAAAGTACTCGAAAACAAAAGGGTAAAAGTATTGCGTTTAATATGAAGGCTGAAAAATCTGAAGATGAATGTAGTGATGAGTTTGATGAAACTGATTCAAAACAAATTACTTTTTTGACAAAAAATTATGTCAATTATGAAAAGAAATTTCAGGAAAAAGAATCAAGGAAAGCCATCAAACACAAGTGAAGAAAAGTTCAGAAAATTCAGCAAGGAGAATGATAAAAAGAAAGCTAAACAACCTGAAAAGAAAGGGCAGATTCAATGTTATGAATGTTCTGGTTATGGGCAAATTCAATCTGAATGTGGTAATCTTAAAAAGAAAAATAAAGGGCTGACAGCAACATGGAGTGATGAATCAGAATCGGACTCAGAAGACCAAGATTGTATGAGTAAATTTTGTTGCATTCACTGCATCGGCAACAGATAAAGGAAAGGCTGTTATCTCAAATATAACAGCAGATTGTCAAGACAATGTTGATCATTCAGATGAAGAAGATGGACCAGAATATTATAAAGAGTTGCAAGAAACTTACAATGCACTCTATGGAGAATGGCTGAGCCAGAAAGAAGAAATCAACACCTTGAAGCGGGAAATTGAAGTTCTGAAATGTGAGAAAGCTTATGCTGAAAATCACATCATTGAACTTGAGACTGTTTTGACAGACAAAACAGCATACATCGAGAAAATCACAACAGAACTGGCTGACAGCAAAAGGTGTGTGGATCAGCTCAAAATTGGAGCAGCCAAACTTGATCAAGTTTTGAATCTTGGAAGAGACAACTCCAACAAACATGGATTGGGGTACACTGAAAGAAACGTTGCATCTTCATCCAAAACAGTCTTTGTAAAAGCTTCAACATCAGGTAAGAACTTTGAAACTACTTCTTTAAAGTCAAGTCCAAACACTAAGAGTAGTGAAACGTATGTTTCTCCACTGAGTTCTTTCAGATCCAGTCCTGAAAAGGTAAGAAAATTCATTCCTATTTGCTATTTTTGCGGTAAAAAGGGACATATTAGGCCTAGATGCTTTAAATTGTGGAATCTCTTGCATAAAAAATCGAAACAATTTAAACTGTTACTAAAATCAAAACAGCAATGGGTTAAGAAAGACAAAATAGTATGCCATGTTGCCTTTACTGCACTTAATCATGCTTCTAATGATTTATGGTATTTTGACAGCGGTTGTTCCAGGCACATGACTGAAAATAAATTGTTTCTAACAGATTTTAAAGCATGCAGGGATGGAAATGTCACATTTGGAGATGGAGCAACAAGTAAGATTATTGGTAAAGGCACTTTGAATGTCAAAGGCCTACCCAATTTTAGAAATGTTCTTTTAGTGGAAGACTTAAAGGCTAATCTTATTAGCATAAGTCAAATTTGTGATGAAAAGTATACTGTTAACTTCACACAAAACAAATGCATGGTCTTAGATAATTTTGGTGAATGCATTCTACAAGGTAATAGATCTTTAGATAATTGTTATCTAGTAGAAATTGTATTTCATGCTAGGATTTCGGATTTAGAATTGTGACATCAAAAATTAGGACACTTGAATTACAAAGACTTGGTTAAATTAACTAAGTTAGGTGCTGTAAGAGGAGTTCCTAAACTTGATGATAAAATTGATAAAATTTGTGGACCATGTCAAATGGGAAAACAAATTAGAAGTTCATACAAATCAAATCCATATCTTAGTACTTCTAAGATACTTGATTTGCTTCACATGGATCTTATGGGTCCTATGCAAATTGAAAGCATTACAGGTAAGAAATATATATTTGTTTGTGTGGATTATTTTTCTAGATACACTTGGGTTAACTTTATTAAAGAAAAATCTGACACTTTTGATCCTTTCAGGAACCTTTGTCTCAAGCTTGAAAACGAGCAAAATAGGAACATTGAAAGGATTGTAAGAATAAGAAGTGATCATGGAAAGGAGTTTGAAAACGTTAACTATGCTGACTTTTGCAAATATCATGGAATTGATCATGAGTTTTCAGCTCCTAAAACCCCTGAACAGAATGGCATTGTGGAGAGAAAGAATATAACTCTACAAGAGATGGCTAGAGTAATGCTAAATAGCAAGAAGTTGACCAAGAGGCTATGGGCCGAAGCAATAAGCACTGCTTGCTATATTTCAAATAGAGTTTTTCTTAGACCTGGCACTAATCAGACATCTTATGAAATTTTGAAAGGACGAAAACCTAATTTGAAATACTTTCATGTCTTTGGTTGCAGATGTTACATCTTAAACGACAGAGAACTGTTAGGAAAATTAGATCCAAGGAGTGATGAAGGAGTCTTTGTGGGATATGCACAAAATAGCAAGGCTTTTCGAGTTTACAATATGAGAACTGAGGCAGTCATGGAATCTGTAAATGTAGTATTTGATGATCATGATGATTATGCAAAATACTCACAAGAGGAAAACATAATCAGCTTCACAGAAGATGCAGAAAAATCTGATCCAGACAGCAATAAACAGAAAGATGCTGTTATGAAATAGGAAACAATGGCTGTTACACCTGATGTAACAGTAGCATCTGACAACTCAGATTTAAACCAACATTCGATTCAGAATGGTGATGATAGAAAAGATCCACCCATATGGATTCAGAAGACACATCCAATAAGTTCTATCATTGGATCACCAGATGACATGATGAAGACTCGGAGCAAGGTAAGAAACTAGGTAAGGTTTGCATGTTATGTTTCTTTAGTTGAGCCAAAAAATGTGAAAGAAGCCTTAAAAGAAGAAGTATGAATTCAAGCTATACAAGATGAACTTAATCAGTTTAAGAGAAATGAAGTGTGGGAATTAGTTCCTAGGCCATGTAATACAAATTTCATTGGAACTAAATGGATTTTTAAAAATAAAACTGATGAAAGTGGGCAAGTAGTTAGAAATAAAGCTAGGCTAGTTGCACAAAGTTACACTCAAGTTGAAGGCATAGACTTTGATGAAACCTTTACACCAGTAGCTAGACTTGAATCAATCAGATTACTTCTTGCAATTGCTTGTTTGCTTGAGTTTAAATTGTACCAAATGGATGTTAAAACCGCATTTTTGAATGGCTATCTCAATGAAGAAGTTTTTGTTGAACAGCCTAAAGGATTTGAAGATCTTAAACATCCAGATTTTGTGTACAAATTGCACAAAGCTTTGCATGGTTTGAAACAAGCTCCTAGAGCTTGGTATGAAAGGTTGACTAATTTTTTAATCAACAGAGGGTATAAAAGAGGTAACAATGATAAAACCTTATTTATCAAACATGCATCAAACTATTTTATTGTTGCTCAAATATATGTTGATGACATTGTTTTCGGATCAACTAACAAAAGCAAAATTAATGAGTTTGTTAAGTTGATGTAGGAAGAGTTCGAGATGAGCATGGTAGGAGAATTAAATTTCTTTCTTGGATTGCAGGTTAAACAAATGAATGATGGGATATTTATATCTCAATCAAAATATGCCAAAAATCTTATAAAGAAATTTGGGCTTGAAAATGCAAAACCAATGAAAACTTTTATCAGTACTAATATGAAACTTTCAAAAGATAATGCAGGGAAAAAAGTTGATGCAAGCTTATAACGAAGCATTATTGGCAGCCTGCTTTACCTCACAGCAAGCAGACCAGATTTGAGTTTTAGTGTAGGGCTTTGTGCAAGGTTTCAAGCAAATCCCAAAGAATTTCATCTTGCAGCAGCAAAAAGAATCATCAGGTATGTTCTTGGAACATATGATTATGGAATATGGTTTTCTAAAGATACAAATGATTGTCTTGCAGGGTTTAGTGATGCAGATTGGGCAGGGAATGCCGATGACAGAAAAAGCACTTCAAGAGGTTGTTTTTATCTTGGTACTAACTTGATTTCATGGCACAGTAAGAAGTAAAATTCAATTTCTTTATCTATAGCTGAAGCCGAGTACATAGCAGCAGGGAGTTGTTGTACACAACTGTTGTGGATGAAGTAAATGTTGAGTGATTATGGTATTGAACAAAAACCCATTACTGTGTTTTGTGATAATACTAGTGCCATAAATATTTCCAAAAATCCTGTTCAGCATTCTAGAACAAAACACATTGATATTAGATACCATTTTATAAGGGAACTAATGAAATCTAAGGTGATACACATTGAGCACATCTCCACAGATAAACAATTGGCTGACTTGTTCGCTAAGGCATTGGACACAACAAGATTTGAAAATCTAAGAAAAGGTTTAGGTATCTGTCAGTTATATGATTGAACACAGTATTCTGTTATGTTATTCATATCTGTAGTATCATAATTTTCCTTCTAAATTAGCATGTTTCTGAGTTGAGATACAAACTGTATGAATAATTAAATACTGGTTAATAATGAAGATACAGAGAGGGCTACCAGTATATGATGTGTGAAAGCCATCCATTGAGAGTAGCTTCATTGTATCTAGGAAATATGGTGAGGCCACCCACTCAAATGGAAAAGGGCTACCTCTATACATGTGTGAAAGCTACTGTATTATTTAGCAAATTTATATTGAGACTAACTTTTGTGTGAGTAAGAAGCATACTCTAGTTGTTTACTCAATATATTCAAAATAAAGCTTAAATGTGTAAATCTCTTAAACCCAAAATTATGCTCTTTAGAATGAGAAATATGATAATTCAGATATACCTGTTATGATATGAATAACTGTGTTCTGTTACGTTTTTCATAACTATATCCTATGTGCTTATTTTCAAAAATTAAATAACGTGTGTGTCCATGTGTCAAATTTTTGCCAAGTCAGCACCATTCAATTAAGAGGGAGAAGTACCAATGGCGGGAATCCTTTTTCTATTAGTATTGCGTTTTTGAATTTAATTCAAATTTAATTTGAATTGTGAAAGGAGTTATTAGACAGCTTTTGGAAAGGAAAAACAATTAATTGAGTTTTATTGAAAATCAATAATTTCCTCAAAAATCGGCCTAGCATATATAACAAATAGTTTGTGGGCTTCTTCCTGTTCACATAATCCCTCTTCCACAGTTGCTTCCCTGTCTCGCATCTCTCTGTTTCTGTTTTGAAAAAATTTCTGCAGTTTAGAAACCCTAGCTGTGGCATCTTCGAACTCAACAGCAAGTGTTTCTTCTTCAAACGGCTCTGGTCATGAAAGTGATAACAGTAGCCAGTCGCCTCCAACATAACACAAACAAGACCAGACAGCAGTTGATCCTACCATGAGCGCTGACAAGCAAGTACCAGTAAAGAAAATCAATGAAAAGATCAAGCCAAAGTACAACAAATTTCTCACGGTTGAAATCAAACAGAAGTTCGACAAGTTCACCTCACAGAGGAAGCTTCAGCTAGAGCGACCTGTAAAGCTCTCAGACTTTGACTCTTATGGTGTCAGCGAGATGATAGAGTCCAATTACTGGACTCGAACAGTATCAAATTTTCTTCCTCCTGTTAAAACCTTGATTCAGGAATTCTATGCTAACATTTCAAGCACCATAGATGATCCTAGGAGCATGCATTATCATAGAGTCTATTGTCGGGGAAAGTTTGTAAAATTTTCTCCCAATGTCATAAATTCGTTTATGGACATTCCAATAGGAAGCATGCATTCTCTTGATGAAGAATTTGACATGGCTGATATTATCAAGGAAGTTACTAGTCGAACGGATATCAAATGGAAACCTAAAGATGGCCTTGACCAGAAATATCTGAAGAAAAAATACCGTGTGTGTCACAAAATGACTCAGTTTGATTGGTTCCCTTCTTCCCACCAAAATCAGGTTCGGGAAGATAGATTAAAACTCATTTTTTGTCTCGAAACTAATAGGCCTGTGAACTTTGGACTTTTAGCATACAAAACAATTATTCAAATTGGTTCTTATCAATCGGACTACTATCTGCTTGTGTTCCCCTGTCTGATCTAAGGCATACTTGCTCAGAACAATGTCCCTGTCAGTTCTTCTGAACAAACTGAGGTTTTGTCTAAATCAATCACCAAGGGTTTTATTCAGAGATTACATGATCAAATTGATCTCCCTGCACCTGAACCTAAACCCACTAGAGTCAGGAAGAATCAAATGAAATATGTTGAGGAAAAACTTGACTTAATCAATACTGCCTTGACAGAAATTTTGCAGGACTTAAAGGATATTAAACACAAGCAATCTGTGTTGGAAAGTCAGTTTCTTGGACAGGTTCAGTCCACAGCACCTCCCACGATGGCATCCGATCCTGAACCTGCACCTATGGCACCAAAATCACCAGCTGCTGATTTTCCTGAAACCACTGCACCACCATCTGAGCACAGAATTCCAAGTCCATCAAGTCCAGCTGCACAGCCTACTGTTAAGAAAGATAAAGCAGCAGCATAGAAGCCAACTGAACAATCCAACAATGCCTCTGTCACGGGAAGTGTCAAAAAGGGAAAAAAGAAACTAAAAATGGTGAAAAAGTCATCTGGTCAGAAGCAGCAGAAATAAGCAAAATCTGCTCCTACTTTGCGTGATGAGACTGAATCAGATGAACCAACAAAAGTAGAAACTGACACAAAATAGCCTTCACCATATGCTGAAATAGATTCCCTGAACATTCCTACAACTGCAGCAGCTGTCGATACCCCTCTTTCACCATCTTCTCCTCTGCCAGCACCAGCATCGCCAGTCCCATCTTCACAACCACCTGCTCCAACTACTAAAACCAGTGCCGAAAGAATTGAAAGAGAAATTCGCAAAGTGGTTGTTGAAGTTACAGCCACTTCCTCGGATACCACTGAAGTTCCTCCAGCATCAGCTCCTGCTGCACACCCAGCACCAGTTACAGCTTCAACAGAACCAGACACATCTGCTCCGCAAACCTCTCCTCCTAAGCGCAAAGTCAAGCATGTTGCTCGAAAATCTGTCAAACGCCGTGGCAGCTCTTCATCTCCACCTGTTCGGAAGTCTCTCAGACTTGGTTAGATTTTGGCTACTTGTGCTAAAATCAAGGGGGAGAAGTTTTTGAACATCACATATCAAGATCAAGGGGGAGAATTTACTTTGGTTGCTAGAACTTTCTATTTGATGTTTGAACTATTTGTTTTTATTATGTTCTGAACTATTTTTGTTTGCTGTTATTTTGTTATTCTGTCAGCTTACTAATTTTGTTGTGTTACTTGTTTCTCAAAGGGAATAAGTACGAAGTGAGGGGGAGAATGACTATGTTATATGCGGTGTGTATTTACATGACTTACATGACTTTTTAGTGCTGTTATGCTTAACAAACATTTTCTCTTGTTTTGCAATATGTACTGGTGACTCTTTACTTAGTACTATGTTCTGCTCTGCTATATATCTCAGGACAATGTACTGTTATGAGTTACATAACAGCTCTCTACTTATTTTGCTTAGGTCATTTGTCTGTCTTACTGTTCATGAACATTTATTTTTGTTAACTGGTTTATCATTTGATGTCCTTAGAAACAGTTAAGTGCTTTCATCACAAGTTGCCAGAAAGGGGGAGATTGTTGGTGATAAACGTCACACATGTGATATATATGTTCAAAATTTTGGTTAACTTGTGATAAAAGTAATTAAAGTGTTTTATTCCTATTTTATTGTTTTTAGCTAATATAGGAAGTTCCTTGATTATTATCTCTCTTGATCAGGATAATATTTTGTATCCTAATCAAGATAGGAAGATATTTGATATACTCTTATTTCTTTAGGAGATTAACTAAAGGTATTTCCTATTATGTTTTTATCCTAATCCTAATAAGATCTTGATTAAGATAGTTACAGGATTTTGGGAAGATGGAATGAAGGTCTCTCATTATTTAATAAAATGTCAACAACATAGAGGGGCGGGTCTTTTCATGAAAAGGAGAGACTGTTGATTGTTTAAAAAGGCATTCTGCAACTTTGCAAGAGACAAGCTTGAACGCCAAGGAATGACTTTGTTTCTTTGAGTCATTGTAATCATGTATGGAAATTAAAAAACCGTACATGAGGTATTGATTCAGTCTGAGAGAGTAATTAAACACTTGGGAATCTAGAGGGTTGAGTGTTTTTATTCTGTCAGATATCGGGTGTTAAGTCTAACTTAACAGTGTGCTGTTAAGTTCTGTGTAATAGAGAGTGAGCAGTTTCACTAGTGTTTAGAATCTTTGCGAAGATTTTGTTTGTCAAAGATTGGGTCTGTGTGTGAGGGTGAGTCAGTACTGTAAAAGATCCTAAAGATTGTACAAACAAGAGTATAGTGAATTGCAGCTCAATAGCTGTCCGTGGACGTAGGTTTTTATAACCAAACCACGTAAAAATCCTCCTGTGTTGTTTTATGTTACAGTTGACTATAATATTATTTGTAACTGTATACCTCCAGAACTTTCAATGTTAATAATATTCTTAATAATATTTTTAGGTGTTTATTAAAAGTTATTAATTAGATAATTCTTATTTAATTATTATTTTTAATTTATCAATGTAATAGTTTATATTCCCGTGTTCGGGAAAGACTAAAAAGAAAAAGAAAAATTGAGGAATTTTTGAGAAATAATAACATCTTATAAAAATATAAATATCCTGGTCAACTTTTGAAAATCAAGTATCAAATTTATTCATGCGCAATATATAAACAACTTGATAATTTGTTGAGTAAGTATCTAACATCACTCATAACTTGACATTTTATTAGATGTTAACATTACTGTGTTTAACTCCTCTCAATATTTTCTAACATTATTGAGTTGTCTAGTAAACAGTGCCGGCTTAACCCTTAGACGAGTGAGGCAATCGCCTACGGCCCCAAATTTCAATAAGGCCCCAAATGTTTATGCTGCATCATCAAGATTCCAAATTCGAAGCTCAATAAGACCCCAATTATGTTATATAATTAAGGTCACAAACCTAAAATTCAGATAAGAACCCACATTTTTATTTGAGTTCTTAAGGCACTATATTTATGTAAGCCTACAATGAATTATGAAATATTTGTTTTTCAAAGATTTTTATATATTATCTAATTTAAAAAAATTATTACAAGAATTTAAGTTTAACTAAAATACAAAGTTAAATGGTTTCCTCAAACATCTATAATGAATTTATATAAAATGTATCTTAAAATTTCAAAAAAAAATACCAAGATTACAATTGATATGTAGTACTAAAAAGAATCAAACATTCATATATGAATTAAAGCTCTTAACTTTATATGCATTATTTATTTATATTATAAACGTATCGTTATAACTCTATTAAATATTCAAACTCTCTCGTTCTCCTAAGATTACTAAAAAAGATGATATGTCATCTCTGAAAAATTTCAATTTTCATAATTACTCTTATTACTTTTTTATTTATTTACTGTTTAGTTTTAGATATGTCTATTGGAAAATATGATCTTACGCAAGAAAAAATTATGAAAATATTTAGAAAATTAGTTTAACCTTAAAACAAACCCTCTTGATAACTATGTAAATAAAACAATAAATTTATACTCACAAAATCTTTGTAATTGAGTACAACAATAACAATAGAATTATGATAATTTTTATGTAAATAAAACAATAAATTTATACTCACAAAATCTTTGTAATTGAGTACAACAATAACAATAGAATTATGATAATTTTTTTAAAATTAAAAAGTTACCATTTTAATGAAATTTATTTAATTATTTATATTGAATATCAAAAAACCTATTTTATCATTTTCGCCTTAACCTCGAAAATGTTTGAGCCGGCACTGCTAGTAAACCAACTCGATAACTTAAATGTTTAATTAGACAACTAAAAAAATATAATTTTCAAAACAATCCACAAGAGTTATTATTCCTTTTGTGTTTTCGTTAACTATGTGCCTCCATAACCCGACCTGTCCATAGCACAAAGAGATTATATATTAAAAAGCAGAGAAAAAAATTTCTCCTAAAAAAATAAAACAAAAGGGTTCACTACTTTCTCTCACACTTAGTCTAACATGTTAGCCGAATGATGCGTGTTTATGTGGTTGAATGACAGGTGGGGGAGGGAAGGGAAGTAGAAAACGAAAGCAGTGTAGTTTACGTAGTGTTTTGGTTTGTAAAATTGGTACGTTTGCGACATGAATGTGAGAAAGATAAGAGCAAAGACTACCAATTCTTCGTCTTGTATTGGACTGGGAACTTGGGAAAGAAAAGCTGACAGTAGGCTTTTGATACGAGACTTCGTGGCCGCCCCATCTTACGTATCAGTGTACTCGCTACAGCCCCTCCAAAAACCGCGTTTGTTGTGCCCATTAACATCACCTGCTACACCCCATTTTCTATATAGTCCAATTACTAATTTCAAATTATTTGTCCATCCTTTATATTAAAAGGATGATTACTTTTTTATCTGAAATCCAAACGGGTCTAAATTTGATGAAAATTTAAATAGATCTAATTTTATTTTTTTAAAATCTGATAATAAGTCTTAAGTTGATTTTTTTAACAACAAAAAGCATCTAAATGCTATTAATTTGACATATATGACCTTATTTAATATTATATGTATTGTACATTATTTATGTTATGTAAAACATTTGTAAATAATCAATACAATAAAATCAAAATGAAAATACTACCGTGCAAAAAAATAATTAAATTGTTAACTAATGTATTTCACATATAATATAAAAATTTTTTAGTTACTGTATAGTTAAAAAAATAATAAATTATTATCCAAAAATATAAAAAAAGATAGGAAAAGATCGTTTAAAGATTTAATAAAATAGGAATTAAATAAAAGCTTCAAGGGCGTTTTAGAATATAAAAAATAAGCAATCCATTGATAGCTTTTTCTATTCAAGTAAAAACTAAAAAATATAGCTTTTTTTTTCAGGTGTTTGTATCTGAGAAAAAGTATTCAGTCTTAAAAACAATCAACGTAAAAAAGTCTGAAGTCTCAGATTTAGTAAAATTCAGATTTCAGGTGAAAAAACAATCAGCCCGTAAGTAAATTAATTTTATATGTTTCAAGTTTATTTATAGTACATCCCATATATCAATACATCTCATTTTAAAAAGAAATAAATATAAATAGATCACACTGAAGGACAATATCCCAAATAAAAAAATAAAACAATAACATATGATAGCAGTTTATATAAGCTTATATGATTTTTTTTTAATATAGTAAATATATATATTATTTTTACTTTGTAAATTCTTTAATAAAAACTTATTATCATAAAAGTTGCTAAGCATGTAAATATATTATAATAAAGAGAAGAAAACTTAAAAAATTTAATTTTAATTAATTATAATATTACAAAAGTTTAAATTAAAAAAATTATTCTTATTTGATGATTTAGTTATAATTCCATAAGTTGTAAAAGCAATCAAAGAGAATTAATAAATTTAGCAACATTAATATGTCATTTTACAAGTTTATACAATCTACTCTGCTTTGTTTTGATTTGTTGCAAGTTTCACATTGTCTATTGTAAGTTAAGATTATATTTTACGAGTTCATTGTTTCTTATTATAAGTTAATCTTTGGTTGCAAGTTAAACATTTGATTTTGCTGCTTTTATATATTAGGCTAAAACTTGGTCGTTTCTTGCTATAACTTGAATTCACCTTGTTGCAATTTTTATGTTACATTTTAGGAGTTAACATTATATTTTACAAGTGTATCATCTCTTGTTACAAATCCGCATTTGATCGCAACTTAAAGGTTTGATTTTACTATTTTAGGTGTCAGGCTGTAATTTTGATGTTCCTTTTTACAACTTTTGTTAACTTTATTGGGAGTTCCATGCTATATTTTTTAGAGATCTACCCTAAAAGTACGGATATTTTTGTAATATTATAAACATTTGTTTGAATAAATAAAGAGTGATTTATAACCTAATATAATTGTGTCAATGACGAAAGGTTCCAAAGCTTATTCATTGATAAAGTTTTGTTTATATGAGATATAAATGAGACAAAAAACTTAATCATAGTTCAAAACTTGTTCATGACCTAAAAATAAAAGCTGGACGCTTTCTTTGGACAAAGTTATTGTGTCATTAGTCTTCAATGGGAAATAGTGAGTCTTTGACCATTTGAAATGGATACTTCAGGACAAAGACACTTATGCATTAATAAATGCATTGAACACGGACTATGTAGAAATTATCAATCTGATGGAAATAATGTTACCAAATATGAATTCTTACACCTAAGCGCTAAAAGCATTCATACCTTAATTCTGAGAGGATAGTATAGTGTACCACTAGTATACATGTTATAGTCTTTGACGAGAATAAAAAGTGAAATCTAAAATAAAAGGATAATAACTTGGCTAGTTAGGATTATAAGATTTGTATGCTAGTAGACACTATACCATAAATATGGAATTCATGACTCTAAAAGGATTGTACCTTGATGGTTTTACAATGTTTTAAATGATAAAATCTTCATCAAGTATTTAATGAAATTTGTTCATTAAACTAGGATTTATTGTAATAAATCCAAATCATTTAAGTGGTATAAAACCAATATCAAGGGCTTAAGATGTAATTAGAGGGATAAAAAAATAAATTATACTTAGTTTCAATTGTTGGTATTCCATTAAAAGGTAGTTATGTAAACATGTTGCCAAATGGATAAGGCTTAAAGAAATAATTTAATTAGATTAAATTATTAAGCCTTTTGTAAAGAGTATTTAATCAAGTGTGTAACTTTAAGCCTATAGTGGAATAGGTCAAAGTTAATAGATAGAGCCCACTACAATTATGAGATAATTGATCAAATCTATTAGAGCTTATAATTAAATCTATCCATTAAGGTCCCTTGCATAGCTAATTATAAAATTGCTTCAACAAGAGCCTGGACTTAAAAACTTAATTTTAATTTAATTGGGTTTATTAGAAAATAAAGTTCAGTATTAAATTAAATAAATAATAATCAGTAAACAAATAGATGGGCCAATTTAATTAATGTGATTAGTTAATAATTGGGCCTAGTATTTAATTAATGAGATTAATTAAGCTATTAGGCTATTGGGCTAATTAAAGAGTTAATTAATTAAAGGCCTATTTATATGGGTTGGACCTTAAAAGCCTTTAAATCCCAATTAGGGTTCATATTATATATAACCTTAATTAAACTAGGTTTACTAATTATAATTAAACAAAGAATAAGGAAAAATATGTAAGATATATTTAGTGCTTCATGTTTTGATGATTAAAGCCTCTAAAAAGCCAAAAAGTGAAAGATATACACCTCTGCCCTGAGAAAAATTAATTTAGGCCTAAAGGCTTCTCCAAGTGATGTTTCAACTTCTAGGGCTCCTTCTAACCTTTGTCTTATGTTCTTAGATTTCGTCTAGTGTTCTTAAATTTCGTCTAGTGTTGTTTGATACCCATTTGTCTCATTCGGGTAGTTTGCAGACATATTCGAGAACCAATGGGGATTGAAAGCTGCAAGAATTTTTTAAGCCTGTAATCACAAGATCCTAGTCCTGGGGCCTCTTCTGCATCTTTGAAATGTTCAAATTTGTCTCTGAATTTACTAATTTTCATCAGGCATACGGGCACAAGGGTTGGGTGGTAGGCCTTATGTATTAGGCCTAACAGCCCTTGAAATGTAAAGCCCGTCATCCTTGAGCCTAAGGTTTATGTGTTGGCTCCTTAGGGCTATCTTAGAGGTGGCAGCCAACCCTTAGAATGATTCTAGGGTTTGCTAATTTGATAGGCCTAAGGGTTATTCGGATTGCCCTAAGCCCAACCAAATAAGCCCAAGTCAACGTTTGGTGAGCCCATGTTTAAAGTGCATGGTACTTGCATATTTAGGCCTAATGGGCTATTGGGTCTTGGTTTACACTCCTAGCTTGGTGGTTTATCACTAAAGCATAGTCCAATGGACTATTTTATAACACCCAATAGCTTATGGCCAGAAAGCAAATTCATGGTATTGGGCTTCAAGGGTTTACACAAGCCTAATTCTAGGTTAGTTTCAAGTAGTTTCCATTTATAGGAATCATTTATTCTGAAACTAGGGCCTAAATAAGTGCAGTTGATTTATTGGGTTGTCTCCCATCTTGTCCATATTGTTTTGATTGTTTATAGCCCAAAACGTTGACAAAATTGGAGTTCTATAACCCATAAAATCAAAGATGCATTATGCATAGATGAAACTACAAATCTGAAAACGCTCTAGATCCACAGATGTGTCTATGAAAATTTTCAGAGTTTCTGGACAGCTTTGTTCATTATACACTCTAAATTCTTAATTTTTATGAATTTTGAAAATTTTCTTAGAACTAATGGACATATACAAACACAAGGGAGATGTCAAAAAGATACAAGAGATCATTGAAATATTATTGTAATATTTTAGGAAAAGACCAAGTGTTAATACCACATGTATGTTTTATTGTATGACTATTTTATTTAAGTGTTAAATGAAATAATGACATGTCACATGCCATATAGAGAAAAGAAAATGGCATATCATGCATTATAACATGTTCATGCATCTATGAATTGATTTATATATAGTTAATCAAAGTGTTTGGTTAATGGTATATATAAATCATAGTTATTAAATTAATAAGATTGGTTGCAGTAAGACGATTTACATATTTATCAAAAAGTTTGATAAATAGAATATAAATCATAATTTTAATTTATGAGATTCATTAAGAAGCAAAATATGGATATAAAAGTTTCAAAGAGTTTAAAAAGTTACGTGCACCATATTTTAAACCAAAATCCCAAAGTATTTAAATGTTTGAGTGGGAGAAGGTTTAATTAAATTTAAACCTAAAGCCTCCATTGTCGGTCCCTATGGATGGGTTATCCATAAGCCTCGACTTGGCCCGTTTTAGGGCCTTGCTCCCTAAAAGAGGGTTTATGGTAGTTGTCTTCCAAGATTGGATCTCCTATTAGATAAAATTGATCCAAGCAAACCACTAAGTATAATTTCCTAAAGAAATTTCACATTAATGCAATCTTAGAATTAATTGAAATAATGGTCATACACTCAACTTAATTTGAAAAGATATTCCTAAAGTAATTATTTCATTGATTAAGGGCTAAATATGTGTTGGTTATTATTATTGACATATGAGATATTTCAGGAATCATAATAATTAGAAATAGTTCTAATTTAATCAAATAGAGTTATCACATTTTCCTAAAGAAAGTGGAAATTGATTAAAGTACCATATAATCTATTACAGATTATTTTGGGTAACTGCATTTGCATTTTGGCATCTCACGCATCATTTAGTTATATTCAAAAGTTATATAGTCATTGATAAGGATGTATGTTTATTTTACGAAATATAAATACAATTACTTCTATATCAAATGATCAATATGCTCCAAGGATGGATTGTACTAAATGAAATTTTAAACTGGATATTTAAAGACCATGTGATAGTGTTAGCGTGTTGATCATTTGATGGTAAAGGCTATGGAGAGTGGAAAGAAAGTCTTCACAAAAAAGCTCAATGTCAAAAGTAGGTCCTAGAAGCAATTATACATTCACCTTCTTATAAGTATTTGACTCTAAAGAATGAAGACTACTATGCAAAATTAGAGAAAGCAAATGCAATAGTCAAGTTGTATAATTACTTCTTTGCCCCAAGTGTTAGAAATTGAAGTTCATATATATATGGCTAATGTAAAAGATATCATTTTTTTCACTTGCAATGGTTGTCTAGCGAGGCAAAAGTGATATGTCATTGAATTCTCTATCTTATTCTTTTCTTTTTTTTTTTTTTGAATAAAGATGGACTTCAATAAAGAATTAATAATTCTATCAAAAACCCAAACAAAAAAAAGTTACTAAGGATTCTAAAACCAAAATCCAATGTTCTTCTAGTTCAAAAACTTAACGATAAGGTTTATAAGAACGGATAGGGACAGCTTTTAAAATCTGTACCATGGAAGACAGAGAATAACCGAAACCAATTAAAAAATGTTTCTATTATGGAGTTTAATAAGAAAAAAGATTGCATAGCATTTAATGCTAGTTCGAGCAATATCGTTTCTAGAAATATTTTTTGTCTTATATTCCATTAATTATTGAATTAAAGATATAAATCATGCATGTAGTTTTTTTCTTTTTAAAGGCTGAATAGGACTCGACTTCTAAATGAGGATGAGCTTGGCTTAAGGCTTAAATATGAAGTGCTGGTATCTGTTCGTATAGTTAGATACTTGCATATATTGATATTTTAGTTTTAAGAATAATAGTTATGATCCACATACTGTGTATGAAATTTTGATTTCGGATACTAGTTTAATAAAATTCTGACTATTCATTTTCTTTTAACAAGTTTATTGTTACTAGAAAGAATAAATAATTTTTTTTTTGAATTGTATATAACAATTTGTATATGATAAACATGGGATCAATAAATGAGACCAAGTTAAATAAAGAAAGAGTTAAATTGTCTACACTAACTAGAGCTAACTTTGACATTTCTGACTGAGCCAATTTCTACTTAAGAAGATTGAAAGATGGTACAGGATGAATATTAAATTCATTATATGTTGTACCTATACCAACTTGTGAATCAAGCCTAGCAAGAAAAAATTTCCTATAAGCCATTTTAAGGCTAAAAAGGAAATAAAGCTAAAGATAATAGTGAGATGGTACATAAAATATTTATACACCAATTGGTTTGAATACAAGAGGCACATGTGAGTATCTCATAAGATGATTACTCATGATATGGGTATTTATCTAATACATTGTAAATCTACGATTTTTGAAGAGTTCAAAAGGCAAAACGTTAATATTGAAAGTATTTGGATAAATGTGTAAAATTACCACGATTAGATCGAAGCAGTAAATATCTCTTATGACAATGAATACTATTCTAACTCACTAGAGTAATAGAGAAAAGGAATAGAACTCTTTTGGACATGGTTTTATCCATATAAGTTAGTTAGAATTATTCACTTGTTTTAGGAAACCCTAAAAGGTAAAAGAGAATATATTACTTCTATAGTTAATCTGGATGTGAAAAAATTTTGTAGTATGCCTACAATTCACCCTGAAAGTTAACTATATAAAAATTTATAAGCCTTAAAGCAAACTTATCCTATAAGAGATGTCTAAAGAAACTAAAACTGATCCGATTAGTGAAAATAGCTTCAGAGTGTTTGACATCTACTTTTGGGACAAAACAAATAAAAGATCTAGTTATACAACCTCTTATAATGCCTCAACGTAGTAGGAGAATTGTAAGACAATCTCCTATGATGCCTCGATGTAGTAGGAGGATTGTAAGACAACCTAATAGATTCATAGAAGTATCAATTGTGGATACCAGTGTAAATCCGATCCTACTACTTATGAAGAAGCAGTTAATGATGCTGATGCTAAGAGTTGGCAAAAGGCTATGGAATCGTGATGCAATGTGACTCAAGCCACTGCATCTCAACCAGCAACATGCTGCTGTTTGCTGTTGTCTGCATGCTGCTTTGCTACTGTCTGCATGCTGTTTTGCTGCTGTCTGCATGTTGTTTTACTGCTATATGTCTGCTGTTTTTCTGCTGTCAGTCTGCAGCCGTCTTGCTGTCTATTTTCTGGTTGCTGTATTTACACTTAAAGTCAGCCACCTAAAAAGGCTATTAATACTGATGTGCAGTAAATGTAGAAAAAGCAGGTCATGTAAGTTGTATAAAACTTGGAAAAGAAAGCTGAGTGCAGAGAAGCAAAAAACAGAGAGCTTAGAGTGGTTCTAAGCTGAGAGTGCAGTGAGGAGAGTGTGTAATCCAAATTCTCTCTAGTGCATTCATTTCTATCCCTCCCGTGGAGTAGATCATGGATCGAACCACGTAAATTTTGGTGTGTTCTTGTTTATGTTTCTGCACTTAAATTCAGTTTGTATGCTTGCAAGAGAGCACAGAAAATTTCCAGATTTTCTGCTTCAAGGCAACCTACTCTAGCCACAAATTATCTCCAGATTTCTTCACAACTGGTATCAGAGCTGAGGTTTAAAGATCTGAAGGTGGTTTGCTTCAAACAAATAAGGTTTCTCTGCTGAGAGAGAAGATCTTGAAGTTGTAATGGCAAACCAGAAAATGGAGATAGAAAAATTTGATGGCAAGACAGATTTTAGTTTATGGAAAATGAAGATTCAAGCATTGCTTGGAAACATGGGGCTTGATGAAGCCTTGGAAGATGAAGAAAAAGTGCCTGAAGATTCAACACCAGAAAAATGGGCTAAAGTTCAGAAGAATGCTAAGAACACAATCATTCTTAGCTTGGGAGATCAAGTTCTTCGGAAGGTGTCGAAAGAAACCACAGCTGCATCAATTTGGAAGAAGCTTGAAGAAATCTATATGGTAAAGTCTCTACCTAATAGAATTTATTTAAAACAAAAAATCTATGGATTTAGGATGGATGAATCTAAATCAGTAGATGAAAATATAGATGAATTTACCAAGATAAGTTTAGATCTTGAGAATGTAGGAGTGAAAGTAGAAGATGAAGATCAAGCTGTCATTTTGTTAAACTCACTGCCTAAAACATATGACCAGCTTAGAGATACTTTGAAGTTTAGCAAGGATACTCTAAGTTTAGAAGGAGTTATTGCTGCAATTCATTCAAAGGAATTAGATCTTAAGATTGAAGGAAAAAGTTCCAACTCTGGAGAAGGTCTTATTGCTAGAGGAAGAGCTGAAAAAAGAAACTTTAATGCTAAAGGTAGCCATGGTAGATCAAAATCTAAATCTAGAGGTAAATTCAGGTGTTTCCATTGTAACAAAGAGGGACATATCAGACGAAATTGTCCTGATAGGAAAGGTAGAAAGAAAAATGATGCAGCAAAAGATGAAGAGAGTGGCAATGCAGTTGTAGCTTCACAAGGATTTGATGATGCAGAGGTGTTAATGGTGACAGATTTAGAACAACATGGTGATTGGGTTCTAGACAGCGGTTGCACCTTTCACATGTGCCCAAATAAGTCATGGTTTTCCACCTACAAACCATTGAATGAAGGGAAGGTTCTCATGGGAAATAATGAAGCTTGCAATGTGGCTGGTATTGGAGAAATAAAATTGAAGCTTCATGATGGGATGACGAGGACACTAGCAAATGTAAGACATGTTCCTAGCTTGAAAAGGAATCTAATATCAGTTGGCATGTTAGATTCTAATGGTTACATAGCTAAGGCTGAAAATGGTGTTCTAAAAATCCTAAAAGGAGCCATGGTTGTCATGAAGGGATACAAGAAGAATGGCATTTACATTCTAAATGGTGAAACAATTTCTGCATCAGCTGCAATAGCATTAAAATTAGAGGTGAATGCAGCTGATTTATGGCACATGCGTCTTGGACATGTTAGCGAGAAAGGATTGAAGATTCTTGAAAAGCAAGGTGTCTTTGGAAAGCACAAACTACCGGAGCTGAAATTTTGTGAACATTGTGTTTTTGGAAAGAAAACTAGAGTGAAGTTTGCTGCAGCAGAGCACAACACCAAAGGCATCCTAGAATATGTCCATTCAGACCTATGGGGGCCAGCCAAGACTAAGTCACTAAGTGGTGCCAGGTATTTTCTCACTTTTCTTGATGATTTCAGTAGAAAAGTATGGATTTACATGCTGAAATCTAAGGATGAAACATTAGAAAAAATCAAACATTGGAAGATAATGGTAGAAAATCTAACCGGCAAGAAACTAAAATTTCTTAGAACTGATAATGGTCTTGAGTTTTGTGGGGAAGAATTTACCAAATATTGTCAAGAACATGGTGTGGTTAGACATAGAACGGTAAATGGTACTCCTCAACAAAATGGGCTAGCTGAAAGAATGAATAGAACCATTCTAGAGAGGGTTAGATGCATGCTGTTTAATGCTAAATTACCTGCAAGATTTTGGGCAGAGGCTGCTGCTACTGCTTGTTATTTAATCAATAGGTGTCCTTCAATTGCAATAAAGCTGAAGACTCCTCAAGAAGTGTGGACTGGTAGAGTACCAAGTCTTGATCACTTGAAAGTGTTTGGAGCAACTGCCTATGCACACATTAGGCAAGGGAAGCTTCAACCAAGAGCACTCAAATGCTTGTTTCTTGGCTATCCTCCTGGAGTGAAAGGATACAAATTATGGTGTCCTGAGCTTGGAAAAGCAATAATCAGCAGAGATGTGCTTTTCAAGGAAGAAGAAATTTTGGGATTAGATGAAAGTTCATGTCACAAGAGTAGTGTGTATGATAAATCCCAGCTTGCTGAATTTGAGTTTGAGATGAATTCTCAAGATGTTGAGCTGAAAAATTCAGAAACTGAAGAGGAGACACATAATAATGATGTGGAGCATGGTGAAGGGCAGCAAGATATGCAAGAAACTCATCTTGATCAAGATGAAAATTCTGAAAATGGTGCAGAAGAGTTGCAAGACTATTTGCTTAGTAGAGATAGAGCTAGAAGAGAAATAAAAGCTCCTAAGAGGTTTGCTCAAGCTGATATTGTTGCCTATGCTTTACAAGTAGGAGAAGAACTTGAGCAAGAACCCACAAATTACATTGATGCTGTGACGGGAAAGAATTCAAAGCATTGGATAGCTGCAATGAGGGAAGAAATGAGTTCTTTGGTAAAAAATCAGACCTGGGAATTAATTCCAAAGCCAAAAGGAATTAAAGTGATAGGTTGCAAATGGATTTTTAAGAAAAAAATCTGGTATAGATGGAGTACAACCTGAAAAATTCAAAGCTAGACTTGTAGCTAAGGGATATTCTCAAGTGGAGGGTATTGATTATCAAGAAATATATTCTCCGGTGGTGAGATATACATCCATTCGTCTTCTATTGGCAATGGCAGCTCAAGAAGACCTGGAAATAGAACAAATGGATGTAAAAACGGCTTTCTTGCATGGAAACATTGAAGAAAAAATTCTGATGCAGCAACCTGAAGGCTTTGAAGTTAAAGGCAAGGACAATCATGTGTGTTTGCTGAAAAAATCACTCTATGGGCTTAAACAAGCCCCTAGACAATGGTATAAAAGGTTTGATAGTTACATGATTGCAAATGGACTAAAGAGAAGTCAATTTGATAATTGTGTGTACTATCAAAAATTCTGCAGTGGTGATTATCTCTATTTGTTGTTATATGTTGATGACATGTTGTTGATAGGAAAAAACAAGCAAAGTATCAACAAGTTGAAGCATTTACTAAAATCTGAGTTTGATATGAAGGATATGGGAGCTGCAAAGAAGATTCTTGGCATGCAGATAATTCGGGACAGATCCAAGAATAAATTATGTTGAGTCAGAAAGATTACATAGAAAAATTGCTGGTCAAGTTCAACATGAACAAAGCAAGGATGGTTTCCACTCTTATGGGTGAACAAATCAAAATTTCAGCAGAAGATTGTTCCAAAACAGAAAAGGAGAAGGAGGAAATGGCTTCTATACCATATGCAAGCTTAGTTGGATCTTTAATGTATGCAATGGTTTGCACTAGACCTGACCTTGCATATTCAGTAAGCATGGTTAGTAGATATATGAGTAATCCTGGAAGAATTCATTGGCATGCTGCCAAGTGGGTACTAAGATATCTAAGAGGTTCAACTTCTCTTGGATTATGTTATGGAAAAGGTCATGATTCAGGTGGAGTTTTGGAAGGATTTGTAGACTCAGATTATGTTGGAGACAAGGATAATAGGAGATCAATCACAGGTTATGTGTTCACAATTTGGGGAAAAGCAATTAGTTGGAGAGCAGGGCTGCAAAGCATGGTTACTCTTTCAACAACTGAAGCTGAATATATTGCAGCTACAGAGGCAATCAAAGAAGGTTTGTGGCTTAAAGGACTGATTATGGAGTTAGGTGTTGATCAAGACAGTTTTATACTCCATTGTGATAATCAAAGTACCATCCATTTGATCAAGAATCAAGTTCATTATGGTAGAGCAAAGCACATAGATGTCAAATATCACTTTGTGAAAGAAATTGCAGAAAAAGGAATCGTTGCAATGAAGAAAATACCTACTGCAAGAAACCCAGCTGACATGTTAACCAAACCTCTCCCAACAGAAAAATTCAGGCTCTGTTTGAGCCTAATTGGAGTCACCAAGGTGTAATTGAAGAATTGAAGGGAGAATGCACTGATCTTGAGTCAAGGTGGAGAATTGATGCAATGTGACTCAAGCCACTGCATCTCAACCAGCAACATGCTGCTGTTTTGCTGCTGTCTGCATGCTGTTTTGCTGCTGTCTGCATGCTGTTTTGTTGCTGTCTGCATGCTGTTTTGCTGCTGTCTGCATGCTGTTTTGCTGCTGTATGTCTACTATTTTTCTGCTGTCTGTCTGTAGCCGTCTTGCTGTCTATTTTCTGGTTGCTGTATTTACATTTATAGTCAGCCACCTAAAAAGGCTATTAATACTAATGTGCAGTAAATGTAGAAAAAGCAGGTCATGTAAGTTGTATAAAACTTGAAAAATAAAGCTGAGTGATGAGAAGCAAAAACAGAGAGCTTAGAGTGGTTCTAAGCTGAGAGTGCAGTGAGGAGAGTGTGTAATCCAAATTCTCTCTAGTGCATTCATTTCTATCCCTCCCCTGGAGTAGATCATGGATCGAACCACGTAAATTTTGGTGTGTTCTTGTTTATGTTTCTGCACTTAAATTCAGTTTGTATGCTTGCAAGAGAGCACAGAAAATTTCCAGATTTTCTGCTTCAAGGCAACCTACTCTAGCCACAAATTATCTCCAGATTTCTTCACAAATCGAAAATAGAATCCATGTGTTTTAGTTCTGTCTCGAAACTTGTAGATGCACCTGAAGGGATAAAACTCATTGAGAGCAAGCGAGTCTACAGAGAAAGAGAGGAACTGATAAGAAGGTAGAGACTTTCGAGGCAAGGGTTAGTGGCTAAAGGTTACACATAAAAGGAAGGGATCGACTATGACGAGCTTTCTCACCAGTAGCTATGCTTAAATCAATTCAGACTCTCTTATCCATTAATGCTCATTACAACCATAAGATATGGCAAATGGACGTCACGACAACACTCTTCAAAGGGAATCTTGACAAAAGCATCTATATGGTGCAACCAGAAGGTTTTATAGAAAAAGGCTAAGAGCAAAAAGTTTGCAAGCTCAAAAGGTCAATTTATGGTCTTAAGCAGGCGTCAAGGTCTTAGAACATAAGATTTGATCAAATAATCAAAACTTATGGTTTTATTTAAAATGTAGACAAGCCATGTATCTACAAGAGAATACAAGACCAAAAGGTTATTTTTCTCATTCTGTTCATTGATGATATTCTACTTAGGTGTGTGCAATAAAACCCAACTCGATCTTACCCAATCAGGTTAACCCGTATTAATCCGACCTCATAATGTATTTACCAAAAAAAAAAAAACACATGTCATACAATTATTAGATAAATATACCAATTTATTCTACGTTTAACGACACTTAACTGCACATCACATAATTAAAATAATTTTTTCTCTCCCAATCATTAAAATAAATCAATAACAGTAAAAGACATAGCCCCTTCTCATGCCATCTCCTCTCCAGCCCCTTCCCGCTCCACCTCCTTTCAAGCCCCTTCTTACTCGGCCTCCTCTTGCTGTCCAACTCTAGTAGTCCGCCAACCACGCTCTTCTTGATCGTCGTCCCTCCTCGCAAGGCTCTTTACGAAGATTGTCTTGTGTCTTCCACGACCATCTAACCTTGCCAGGCCAACAAACCCTCCATACTTTAACCCTCCACAATCAACATGTCTCACCAAGCCTTCCGACTGCCCCTTCCGACTGCCATGGCCAACATGCCTTGCATGGCAAATCTGTAATGTAATTTATGTTTTAATTTTTAAAATTATATAATTATTAATTTTTGTTTTGTTAATTTCTATATATTCATATTTTATTATTATTTGTATATATTTCTTGATCAATAATATTTGTAGGTTGGTGAAAATTAATAATTTGCAGCAACGCCTTTATTAATATATTTTGAATAATAAAATTAAGAAAAAGCAGGTTATGATTATAATAAAATTTGTTAATTTTCAAAGCATTACAAGAAATTAATTGCATTTTCATAGACATTGAGCAGATCTTTGTAATAAAACTTGTTAATTTTCAAAGCATTATAACAACACAAAAATTATAACCAATCAATTTTGCACTACAATTGAAAAATAGTCGTAAACTATACATGTAAACTATGTATATGGGCATTCGAGTTTATTTTAGAAAAAAACTAAGAAACCAACCCGACAACCCGGCTAACTCGATTCGACCTGAAGTAGGCGGGTTAGTATCGAGTCAACACTTATTAAAACCCGACTACAAGTTTAATTTTTCAAACTAGATGTGTCATCGGGTTGAGTCGAATTCGATGAAACCTGACCCAATCCAACCCATGTACACCCCTAATTCTACTCATTGAAAATGATGTAGGTGTACTATCATTAGTAAAAGTTTGGCTTGTTAAGCAATTTCAATTGAAAGATTTCAGAGAGGCTTATATTCTTAGGATCCAACTTATAAAGGATAGGAAGAACAAGAAACTAGAATTCTCTCAAGCTTCCTATATCTATGGTGCAATGTAGAACTTCAAGAAAGATTGTTATCTTTTAAGCATTGAGTTAGGCTTTCTCGAGAGCAGTCTTCTAAGACTCGTCAAGAGGAAGAATAAAAATTAGACAAGTCTCATATGTCTCCGCTACTGGGAGTCTCATGTATGCCATGCTTTGTAGTAGGCCAGACATTTACAATAAAGCATATATTGAAGTATCTTCATAGGACGAAAGAATCTATACTTCTATATTCTGGTAGTGATTTGACTCCGGTTAGATATAAGGATTCAGATTTTTAATCTGATCTGAATTCCAAAAAGTCAACCTCTAGATCTTTTTTTCACTTTGTTAGTTGAGCCATAGTATGGAAGAGTATCAAGTAATCTTGCGTTGCTAACTCTATCATGGAGGCAGAATATGTTATCGCTTGTGAAGTAGCTAAAGAGACTATTTGGCTCTGCTAGTGCTTTACAGATTTAGAAATAATTCAAAATGAAGAAAAGGCCTTACACTTTTTTGTGATAATAGTAGGGCAATGGCTAATTCTAAAGAACCTAGAAAACCACAAGAGTGGAAAGCATATAAAAAAGAAGTACCACCTCATACGAGAGATAGTGTAGCGTGGAGATGTATGAATATGTCACATCTACTATAAATGCAAGTAGGAGATTGTTAGAGATCTACCCTAAGAGTGTGGATATTTTTATAATATTATAAATATTTGTTTGAATAAATAAAGAGTTATTTATAGCCTAATATGATTGTATCAATAACTAAAGATTCTAGAGCTTGTCCATTGATAAAGTTTTATTTGTATAAAATATAAATGAGATACAAAACTTTATCATAGCTTAAAACTAGTTCACAATCTATAAACAAAAGCTAGATGCTTTATTTGAAAAAGGTTGTTGTGTTGTTTATCTTCAATGGGGAAATGGTGATTCTCTAACCATTTGATGTGGAGACTTTAGGACAAAGTCACATGTGCATTAATGAATGCATTGAACACGGACCACATAAAAATTATCCATTTAGTGAAAATACCATGAACAAATGTGAATTTCTACACCCGAGCACTAAAGGCATCCCTACGTAAATCCTGAGTGGATAGTGCACCTCTAGTATACAGGCTATGGCCTTTGACTAGAATAAAAAGTGAGATCTAAAATAAAAGATAAATACCTTTGCTGGTTTGGATTGTAAGATTTGTATGCTAGTAGATACTATACCATAAATATGAAATTCATGACTCTGAAAGGATTGCAGAGTACCATCTTGATAGTTTTATAAGGTTTTAGATGATAAAATCTTAATCAAGTGTTTAACAAAAGTTGTTCATTAAACTAGGAATTATAATAATTAATCTGAATCGTTTAAATGGTGCAAAACCGGTATCAAGGGCTCAAGATATAACTGGAGGAGTAAAACGATAAATTATACATAGTTCTGATTATTGGTATTCTATGAATGGTAGTTATGTAAACTAGTTACTTAATGGACAAGGCTTAAAGAAATAATTTAATTAGATTAAATTATTAAGCTTTCTCTAAAGAATATTTAATTCAAGAGTGTAACTTTAGACCTATACTAGAATGAGCCAAAGTTAATAGATGGAACCCACTATAATTATGAGATAACAGGGTATTGGGTCAAATTAATCTATCAGAGCTTGTAATTAAATATATTCATTAAGGTCTCCTGAGTATTTGATTACAAAATTGCTTGAACAAAGGCTTGGACTTGAGAATTAAATTATTTAATTTAATTGGTTTATTGAAGAATGAAGTTCGATATTAAATTAAATAAATAATAGTTAGTAAACTAGTAAACGGGTCAGTTTAATTAATGTGATTAATTAGTACTTGGGCCTATTATTCAATTAATTAATGAGATTAATTAAGCTATTGGGCTATTAGATTAATTAAAGATTTAATTAATTAAAGGCCTACTTATATGGATTGGACCCTAAAAACCTTTAAAGCCTAATTAGGATTTATATTAGATATAACTCTAATTAAATTAGGTTTGCTACTAATAATTAGAGAAGTAATAAGTAAAAATATATAAGATATATTTAGAATTTCATGTTTTGATGATTAGAGCCTCTGAAAGTCACAAACATTAAAGATATACACCCTTGCTATGAAAAAAAACGAATTTAGCCCTAGGAGCTTCTCCAAGTTATGTTTCCACCTCCAGGGCTCCCTCTAACCTTTTTTTTGTATTCAGATTTCGTCCAGTGTTGCTTAATGCCTACTTGTCTCATTCGGGTAGATTCTAGACATACCTAGGAACCAATTTGGATAAAGATACAAGAATTTTTCAAGCCCATGGTTGCAAGATCCTGGTCTAGAAGTCGCTTCTGCATCCTTGAAGTATTAAAATTTGTCTTTGGGTTCCTATAATATTTCACAAGTTAATATTATGTTTTACAAATTCATAGTTCATTGTTATTACAAGTTTACATTTATTTGCAATTTGATGGTTTGATTTTGCTACTTTTAGGCGTTAGACTGCAGCTTCAACGCTCCTTATTATAATTTTGGTTAACCTTTGATGCAATTTATATTACATTTTATGAGTTAACATTATTTCTTACAAGCTCCTCATTCCTTGTTACAAGTCCATATTTAATTGGAAGTAAAAGGTTTAATTTTACTACTTTTAGCTATCAGGCTGTAACTTTGACGTTCCTTGCTATAATTTTGGTTAATCTTGCTGCGATTTCATGTTATATTTTACAAGTTAATGTTATATTTTACAAGCTCATCGTTTCTTATTAAAAGTCTGTTTGGTTGCAAGTTGAAGAACTAATTTTACTAATTTTAGATTTTACGTTGTAACCTCAACATTCTTTATTACAACTTTGGTCAACATTGTTACAATTTTGTGTTACATTTTACGAGTTAAAATTATGTTTTACAAATTCATCGTTTCTTGTTACAAGTTCACATTTAACTGCAAGTTAAAGGTTTGATTTTATTACTTTTACGTGTCAAGCTATAACTTTGATTTACAACTTTGGTTAACATTGTTGCAAGTTTCGTGTCATATTTTACAATTAGTTAATATCATGTTTTATGAGTTCATCATTCCTTGTCACAAATCTCATTTGATTGCAAATTAAAAGTTTTATTTTGCCACTTTAGGTTTCACGATGCATGGTGCGTTCGAAACTAGCAAATTTACTAGTCGCACAAGTAATAAAGTGATAAGCAAGATATCATTCCGACAAAGATTGGTTCTAATTAAATTTGTTATTAGACAGCACAATAAAATAATTGGGGGGTTTTGTTGAATGATTAACTAAATGAAATACGAATGCAAATAAAGAATAACACAACGCAAAATTAAATGAAGCGAGAAATAATCAATGAGAGAAACTTGGTTAAGGGATCATTCTTTACCACAAGACATGAATTTGAGAATTAACTATAGAATTGTCATCCAATTACAATATTGAAACTATCAACCACAGATAACAGCAAGCTTTGTTACCCCAATCTTTTATTAGTTTATTGTTAAATAAAACAAGCTCTTTATTTAACCTCTTTCCATTTAAACAACCTAGAAAAAGCTCTCTAAATTAATTTAATGGAAGCATTAAGATTAGAAAGATAGGTTTAAGCAATAGACACACAAGCTCGGATTATTAAACTTCTTCAATTTTAGCCATGTATTACAATTTTGTTACCAATGAATAGAAATGTAAGACAATTACAAATCAATATTTTTAGTCTAACAATGATAATCTTCAAGTCCTAACTAGTTGGCCAGTCTAATAAAACAAGAATTAATCATAACCTTTAATTATCAAAGAACACAAACAATTTCAATTAGAGAATTGAATAATAATTACTTGGATAATTAATTCACATAAGTCATATCTAGGGTTTCAAAATCACCCTTAATCGAAAAATACTTTAGCTACACATAATGGAAATAAATACAATAAAAAAACATAAAACTAAATACAATTAAAAAGAGAGAAAGAAAAACTAGAGTGTTGGAGCCTAATCGATGGAGACTACTTTATGACCACCACGAGCAGCCATGAATCTCCACATGAGGGGAGAGAATTTTCTAGAGGGGAAGAGGTTGCTTCTCCCGAATGGGAGAGATATGAGAAAATGAAGAATTTACCATAGTTATAAGGTAGGGTGAAATTGTACAATTTCAAACCATCAGCTTCAAGGGCCAAACTATCAAATTTCAAAGCTTCCCACTACTTATATTTACATATCTATCCTTCTTGTACTAAATTACGTATAACTTCTCATATACAAATCCGATTCACAAACTGTAAACTCCACTAGAAACTAAAGTTCTAGGACTTACTAATGATATATTGCATGACATGTGGTTCGCTGTAAATCAATGCAATAAATTCTTGAGAAGTTCGCCAACATAGGTCAAAATGGGAGGTTCCACTCTATTTTAGTGTAAACTCCTACAAAACTCCTACAATTATCAAAACAACATAAAAACATAAAAATACCAAGGAATATAGCAAAGAAGTATAGAGAAATTGATAAAAAAAAATTGTATAATTAAGCACCTATCAATGCAACTTCAACGTTCTTGGTTAACCTTAATACAATTTTCATGTTATATTTCACAAATTAATGTTCATATTTTATAAGTTTATCGTTCCTTTTTACAAGTTAAAGGTTTTATTTTACTACTTCTAGGTGTCAACCTACAACTACGACGTTTCTTGTTACAACTTTGTTAATAATGCGTTTGAAACTGGTAACTTTGCTAGTCCTACAAGTAATATAGTGATAAGTGAAGTATCGCTCCCTTGAGGATTGATGCTAATTAATTTATTATTAAAAACAATATTAAAATAAAAATGGGGTTTTTGTGAATGACTAACTAAATAAAATGTAAAAGCTAATAAAGAATGGCAAAATACAAAATTAGATAATATGAAAATTAATAATGAGAAAGACCTGGTCAAGGAATCATTCTCCCCCACTAAACATGAAATAGCATATCAATCATAGAATTATCATCTAATTCTCAATTGAAATTATCAACCACAGATAACAACAAGCTACTTTACCCCAATCTTTCCTTAGTTCATCGTTAAATAACAAACTCTTTATTTAATCTCTATCCATCAAATAATCTAGAGCAAGCTCTTTAAATTTAATTCATTTGACGTATTAAGCTGAGAAAGATAGGTTGATCTAAGTAACAAACAAAAGCTTAGATTATTTAACTTAGGTTATATTCTCCAATTACAATCTCTGACCACAACCTACTACTAATGAATTAAAATTCAAGGCAATTACGAATCAACATTTCTAAACTAGCATTAGAAAATAATCAAGTCTTATTTAGATGGCCACCCTAAATAAAGCAAGAAAATAATCATGAACAATTATTATAAAAGAACATAATCAACTTAAATTGGGGAATTGGATAATAATATCTTAATAATCAATTCACAACATTCATCTCTAGGGTTTTGAAATCACCCTTAACCAAAAGAAATCTAGCTAAACGTAATTGTAAAATTAAACACAAAATAAATAATTGAAAACACAATGAGCTCGAGAGATTAAGAAGAAAAGAAAGAACTCAATTGCAAGCTTGAGAAAATCCTTTATGCAGATGAATCTTCATAGCCTTCTCATTCCTTTTTCCTTGCAGTCCCTTTCTCTCCTTCAAATTGATCTTCAGATGTCACCTGACCCCAATTTGGTCTTCCAAAGGTCTGTTTGTAATGCTTGAATGTTTTAGAGTAAGTGAGAGATAGCTCTAGGTCCATAAGATTCATTCTTATAAAACTTTTTATCGTGCCTGAGCTGTAGCTTCAAAATCCACAGCTAAGGCTTCAACCCACTGGAACTATGACTGACACTTTAAACACAATGTCGCAGCTCCGAATGTTGAGGCCATGGCCTCAGTTTGCTATCTACAAAATTGACCAATTTCCCTCTTTTTAGTGTAAACTCCTCCGAAACTCCTAAAACATTTAGAACGTGTTTGATGCACCGCATAGCACTGCATAGGATAGTGTTAGAAAGTTATACTATATTTGGGTAGTTTTTTAGCGAGACTGGAAAGCATAAAGTGGGCATTGTTGCGCTGATGTGCATATAAGATTTATGCAAACTTATAGTAAGCCTACCCATCGGTTAACACCATATAAGCTTATTTTTTTCTCAATTTTTACTAATAAATACCTTAAATTAAATAAATTAAATAATTAAATATTTATATAATTAATAAATAATTTGTCAAATACTTAAATAAATAAAAATTTATAATTCAATATTTTTATTTTAAAAATAATTTTAATTAGTATTTAAATTTCTTTTATATTATAATTCTCTTTTAACTTTTTTCTAATAAAATACTGTACTCAAATATAGTATAGTATTATGGCTTATCCAATCTTATCCTATATTATCCATTCCAATCTAATCCAATGCAAATAAATTTATACTATCTTATGCTGTGTTATATGACGTATCTATCGCGTCCTAAAACAACACCAAAATTTAAAAATACCAAAGAAAATAGCAAAGAAGCTTAGAAACATTAATATGAAATGATGTCCAATTAAGCACCTCTCAATTAACCTCGTTGGAAGTTTCATGTTGTATCTTTACAAGTTAATGCTTTGTTTTACAGATTCATCATTCCTAGGTTTAAGTCCTATTCAGTTGCAAGTTGAATGTTGATTTTGCTACTTTTACATGTCACATTGCAATTACTAAGCGTGTTAGGCTTTTGCAAGTTTCATGTTGTATTTTACAAGTTCATAGTATTTTTTACATTCATCGTTTATTGTTATAGGTCGACATTTAATTAAAAGTTCAAAGTTTGATTTTGCTATTTTCAGGTGTCTGGCTGCTACTTTGATATTCCTTATTGCAATTGATTTGGTTAACCTTCTTGCAAGTTGCATGTTACATTCTAAGGGTTAATTAACATTATATTTTAATTTTTTAGATTATTGCTATTTTATGATGATAATAAATAATTTCAAATATATAAATTATGGAAGAGTGTAAACATGTAAATTGGACTTTTTTAACATTCACATTATTTCTTTCATCAAAGTGATAATAACATATGCATGTTACTATGATGAAGATTACATAAATTGGATATCATCTCCACTTAATTAAATATAACTTTTATGTTATTTATATTAGTTGTTAGTTATTAAAGTATTTCAAAAAAATTATTGTTCTAACGATTATTTAATTTGAATTCGTGGGCTATTGGCGATAGTAAACTAATTGGTGAATATTTTTTTTAATATAGACCATAATTAACAATGAAAAAAATAATTTTTTTTGAAGTATTGGAATATTTTAATTATTAAATAAAAGTAATTAAATTATTATTATGATAATATTACATTTTATTTGAGATGAAAATAATTTTAATTGCAAAGTATATAAGACTTAAAATAGTTTTACAAATATAAATTATGAGTCAATAAAAACTTTTTATTTAGAATATTGTTATATTCACATAATTTCTTAAATCGAAGTGGTAAATAACATGTTCATGTTACTATTAAGAAGTTTACATAGATGACATGTTGTCATCTACGTAGTTATTTACAATTTATATGTTATGTAAATTAGTTGTTAAGTCTTAAATGTATATTATTCAAAAAAAAATTATTAGTTCTAGTGATTATTTGATTTGAAGTTGTGGGATATTTGTCGATAACTGTTCAGTTAATTGGTTAATCGTAGACCATAATTGTGAATAAAAAATAATTATTTATTTATGAAGTATAAAAAAAATTTATTTTTAAATAAAAGTATTTAATTATTGTTATGAAAAATATTAAGTTTTATTTGAGATGAAAAATTAATTTCATTATAAAGTATATAAGAATTAAAGCTGTTTCAAAAATAAAAATTATGTTACTGTTGGAAATAGACTAATCTATATTATTCTTCAAGAGTATTTTCTTAAGTGCTAATGCAACCCACCCATTACTTTTTGTGTTAATTAAACAAAAATAATATACTCTTTATTTATGTAAACAAAAATATTATATGCATCTATGAAATTATCCTCTTACTATAATATGAAAACGTTAAACACACTACAAGAAATTTTTACATATTTATCACTTTGTATTTTTTTTATTTAACCTTTTTTTAAAAAAGTGAGAACTATAAAATTAATATGAAAGTCAAACCCATATTTTCTTCATACTTGTCACTTGTTGTTTTGATTATATTACATATTTCTCACATTTTTAGATAGTGACAAGTAATTAACAAGTAATTAGGATACATATGAAAACAGAGTAATGCTACTCATACAAACTACTTATACAAACTCACACATACAAAACTGATGTGGCATCCACATATGATCGCCACATCAACCATGTTAATTAATGTCATTTATTATTAATATATATTTATAAAATCACTGCATTTATTTATCAAATCACATTATGCCACGTCAGTTTGTATGGGTGAGTTTGTATAAGTAGTTTGTAAGAGTAGCATTACTCATGAAAACAAATAAAGTTTAAATACTTAGAAGTAAATTTTTAGGGGTGATTATGAAAAATTTTAATATATTAAAAATTCACGTAATTTTGCTAAACTATATAAACAAAATAATCTCCACAAAACCTAAACTAAGTCGTCTCTCTCGTTCTCTCCAGCGCCGTAGCACCTCCTCCGCGACTCGCCGAATCCAGCCTCACCGACTCGAGCAGCCCCGCGAGGCACCGACTCCAGCAGCTCCGCAACTCACCGACTCCAGTAGCCCCGCAACTCACCGACTCCAGCAGCCCCGCGACTCGTCGATTCTAGCATCGCACAGCGCCGACTCCAGCCAACACCTTCATGTTCCTTTCAGTTGCACTTGCAGTTGCAGAACTCGATCAAGTACTATACGGATCTGACACTCGCTCTCTCACTCACTCACTGACTAGCTCACTGAGTCACTATCTCACTCCTGCATTTCGTACATTTCCTTCCATGAACAAGTCATGATCTAGGGTTTCTGGGAGATCTAAGTAGCCACGAGCAAAGTCGCTCAAAGAAAATGGGAGTTGTGATCGAGAGCTCCGTTTGGGAGCCGAGTCCGTTTCTCCATATATTGATATTCCTTTCTTGCTTCTTCTCCATATTCGTTCTTCCACATTCATCCAACAAGCTTTCATCTTCCTCTCACTTCGACCTTGGAATCTCCTCTTCCTTCCTCCGCTTCCAGCGAAACTTCGTCATCATCTATTTCCTTGCTTCAGGTAATGAATTCATTTTTCTTTTTAGGCCCTGCTTGGATAGTGAAATTAAATTCGTTATTGATTATTTGTTTCATGTTTTGGATGCGAAGGGTTATGGTCGGTGTTTGGGGAGTATGAGTTGGTTTTTTTTGGTGTAAGTAGGGAACAAATGGTGGTGTTTGTGTGTGTTGGATACGTAACTGCTTTCTTCCTTGGTTCTTTTCTGGGAATGCTCTCTGATTTAATGTAAGTCCAATCTTTGGGTTTATTATGCAACATGTGATAGTACCTCTTTTTGTATTCTATCATTGTTGTTGTTGTTGTTGTTGTGTGATCAGAGAGTTAGGAGGAATTGAGTTACTAGTTTTTTTTTAATGCAAAATTACATTGTGAATGATTTGAAATTCAGGTGTAAAAAAGAAAAAAGGATTTTCTCCTTATTGAATTTCTGGTTTTTTTAATGCAAAATGACATTGTTTGGAATATTTTAGTCTGTAATTTATAGGGTGTGTTGTGCTAATTGAATTTTGATCTCATTTAAAAAAAAAACAGATTTTTTTTTCTGATTTGATGGAGATCTATAGATGCCTTTTTATTTATGGGGTAGATCAGTTTTTCTAGTTTGATGTGGTAATTGGATATGATATTGGAATAGCAACAGAAAGTAGCGGCTGTTGAGTGTTAGGATTTGATAATGCTTTCGTGTAGTAGAGTTTCTTATGTTGAAATTGGGAGTTATTTTGAAGAGGAAGGGAACTGATTGTTTCATGCCTATGTGCTGTAGGATTTGATAAACTTCCAAATTGTCTATTAATTGCACCTTTTGTGTTATTCTCTTTGCAGATTCTAGTACAACATATTAAGGCTATTCTTCCTGGGTTGAAGTCATGTATAAGCTCAGCCCTGGTTTCTGTTGCAAAGGAGCATGCAAGCTATAGAGAGATCACAGAATCAAAGGTGCACCTATTTTTTTTTTATCCTTTTTTAAGTTACAAAATCATGAGTTCTAGTCTTAGGAAGGAAAACAGAATTTTATTCTTGTTTTAAATTAATTTTTATGTTGCAGTGCAGTGTTTGCTTGTGATTCAGAATTTATTCTTTAGTTTCAACATGTGGAGAGCTTGTGTTTGATTGTAGACAAATGATTTCAGTTAGTGGTTTTGACCGAGCTTTATACTGTCCTTTAACTGCTGATATTTGCCACATGTTTATACTAATTGCTTGTCAACTTTTGCCTCTGATAGGCTGGTCAGAGTGCTCTACTTCTGAATATTCTTTCTAAATACTCTGAAGGTGAGGTATATTTACGCCTACTTATTCATGTGATTTTTTTTCTATAGGATTCTTTTTCTTTCATTGATAAATGGTTGGACTATGATTCCATCTTGTATATTTTGCATACTGATCTAGTGCTTTACCTCACTGTTGTAAATATTTGTTGAGAGCAGCGTTTTCTTCAATGGTTGAGGGAAAAAATGAAGAAATGTCAACATTTGAGCTTTCTCGTGGAGCACGAATCCACTATATCTTTCAGTCAATTTTTGTGAAGAGTTTAGAGGTGTGTATGTGGCTTCACATGTGATAATAGTTTTTTGATTTATCAGATTGTGACCGTTACCTCATGTAGTAGTAAATTAGTCTGGTTTTCATCTTTATGTTTTAGTTCTTAACATCATTAGTTGATAGCTTAAAAATGTACTTTAAGCACCATTTTTTGCCATTATGTCTATGCTAATTCCATTTGAAGGATCAATTTCATCTTCTTTAGGTAATTACCTTCTTTATGTAATTACTTCATTGATGGTAGGATGGGCAAGGAAAATAAGAATGTCAATTATTTAATTGTAAGGTTTTAGCTTTGATTGTTCTCCCTTCTGCAATTACTGTAGCTCATCGAGAGAGAGACTACTTTGGGGTTGTTTTTATTTATTCATTTATATTTTTTTAATTACTATTATTTTTAAGTGTGAGGGTAGCTTAACTGTAATTACCTCTTTTGTGGATGAATAATAGCTGTGAGAGAGATTGATATACCCCTATATTGGGTGGGGTAGGGGCGCGGTGTGTTTGCTTTGTTTGAGTGTGATGATAACTTCCTTCTTTGAAAAATTAAAATAGGAAGAGTAAGTTTGGCATTCCTTTTGCCTACTTTGTTTAGCCTTTTTTCTTTTGGTTGTTGTCCCTAGTGTAGATATCACAGGCTGGCCCTTTAAACTGCTTGCTTAGTCGCCCTTTCTATATTGATACTAGTTTCAGAGTTAAAAATATTCAGTTGGAAGATTACAGCTAGCTTGATAAATGCTATGTGTTTAAAAGAATTTTGCCTCTTTTGTCTATTAACATATGGCTGGATGAATTTTGCTTAGACCAACTAATGCTTTCTGGGTAGAGAGGCTGTAGTCGAATATTCTAACCCCTATTAACTATCGATCTGATGCAGTTTTAATTGCTACTGCTGGAAGTTGATCCGTGTGAGGACTTGACTAATGATGACATTCGAACTGCCATTCAAAATGCAACTGGTCCTAAGTCTACTTTGTTTGTACCAAAAGTAGGTTTTATTGGTTTGTTTTCTAAAGTTTTATTATGGTTCTTTATTTTATTGTATTGGTTTCCTTGAATGATCCAAATTATAGTTTTTCTTTTAGTGTAATTATGACTCTTTTCTTTTTCTTTTTCCTTTATTTTCTCACAAAAAGATTTATTTTAGCCACTTCTCAAAATATTCATTTTTTGTCTTCTTACACAAACTGTTGGATGGTTGTTAGTTTGTTCTATATCTAGTGTTAATGCTAGTTTGTTTTATGGTTTTGTTCGGTGGCATCATTGGTATGTGGTTTTGAAATTGGCGAGGCTGGCTTGTAGAGGTGGGTTGTTGTGCTTTTGGTACTGGGATTAGGTTATAGTATTTCTAATGGTGTTGTAGTCTTCTAGAGCAACATTCATCAGGTGAATCTTAATGCCTACCTTTTTCTTGCCGTTTCATATCCATGGGTTTGATTAAGTCATATATAGCTTATTCACCCTTTAACAGTTTCTTAAAATCCCATATTGATCACCCAATAGTCAGTCAAATATATAAACTGATAAATTAGTGCCTTTGTCATGCATGCTTCATAGTTTTTGTGTTTAAATGAAAGGCCTTTTAAATGTCAAATATTAATTACTTAATAATTTCATCCTATTAATATATTAGTTTATTTTTGTCTTGACTAAATCTGGTGGTGTGATGTTACAATTTATATGATGTGAATGTCTATGGGTTTAGGTGTATATTCTGTTTGCTTTACATTGCTATAAGAGAAATCAGTTGTGAACTCAGGTTTCTCATAACATCATTTTAACATTTGTAGGTGTGTTAGTGTTATTGGTTTGATTTGTTTTCTGTATAAAAGACATTGATGAAAATAGTACTTACAGACTAAATGGCATGTTGTTTGCTTTAAAGGTCCTCTAATTGGGAAATGCAACAGGAAGGGATCATCTTATAAGTGTATGATTAACTGCCTTGAAACAAATTTGCTCTCATTGTCTTTGTGCATTCATTAACTTCGGTGCAGAAAGTTTATTGGCTTGTTTTGGATTGTATTTTTGATGTAGCAGCTGAGATGTCTGTGGTATTGTGTAGCAGAAAGGTTGTTAACTTTACTGTTATTTCTTTGGTTTATTTTTAGTCATAGCAGCAGGACTGTTACTGTTACTATTATTTCTTTTCCCTATTTTCCTGGCTTATCTTTAGTTTGCTAAAACATTGCATTCAGTAATGACTGAGTGTTTATCAAAACTACTTGAGATTTGCTACTCAGGTCATAATAGAGAATATTTTCTGGAGCTACACTTTCTTAGTTATTGTTTTCTCTCTGATCAGCTTTGTCCTCCATGAATGAAGTGACAAAGCTTCCTTTTCCAAATTAATATTTTCAGATTGTTGCTACACCAACGTTGTATGGTTATTAGTTCAGGAAACTATTTTTCTTTTCATAGCAATGTGATTCGTTTGATGAATTTGATTAGGTGGTCTCTTGATATTTTCTTGCAGTTTAGTTGATTTTCAATAAACTTTATATTTGCATGTATACTTTATATTTTCAAAATTCTGGTGGGTTCCATTACATTCTTTAGCAACCATGTTAGATGCAAGAAACAAGGTAATTCAAATTTATTTTGGCTTCATAGGAATTTCTTTGTTTGCATTGAGATTGTTAACAATGTATGCTTACTTGTTTGTTATATGGATTTTTGATATGTGATAAAGTGTGATTGATTCGAAGATTGATGTTTGTTTTATGAGAAATTTGTTTAATGTGACAAATGATACAAATTATTAATTTCTTAAATTTTTTAAAATACCTATTATATATATATTAATTTTTTTTAAATACTTGACGGCTAAAAACTGTCAAGTATATATATTTTTTTATTTTTAAAATTATTTATATTTGGTGGCAAAAAACCGTCAAGTATATATTTTTTTAATTTTTAAAACTATTATACTTGGCGGCCAAAAACCGCCAAATATAGTAATTTATACTTGGCGGCTAAAAACAGCCAAGTATATATATTTTTTTTAATTTTTAAAAATATTTATACTTGGCGGCCAAAAACCGTCAAATATAGTCAGGTGCCTATTTGGCACGTTGACCGAACGCCAAATTGACTATATTTGGCGGTGCCATTGGTGGCGTTTTCAAGACCACCAAATATATACTTATTTGGCGACCAAAAACTGTCAAATATGAGCATTTTTCTTGTAGTGACAATTTTATTTTTTTCAAAATTATGAATATTTATTCATATTTATATTAAAAGATTTTATTAAAAAAAGGAAAAGTAACAATGTGTATTTGCATAAAATATTTAAATTAAAAATTATGGTAATTTTGATGTTTTTGTGTGGCAATTAGTAATTCCTTGGTACAATAATAATTTAGGTGGTGGCACAAGAATTTGTGGGGTGGTGGTGGATTTATATCATT